>CAKNXH010002039.1:460010-475512 GCA_932178445.1 Andricus quercusramuli | reverse complement strand
AAGGATATTATTGAATCTCCAAGGATTTCAAGGGATTTCAAAGAATTTGTGAGATTTTCAAGGATTTTATTGGATCTTTGCGTATTTCAAGAGATTTTGAAGATTCCCAGGGATTTGAATGGTTTTATTCTTAGAATACTTTAATTAATAAGTTTAATTTAATCTACATTCAAGGGATTTCATACGATTTCTACCTTTTTTTAAACTTATTTTAATAGATTTGTATGATTTGCACAGATTTTAAGCGATTTCAATCTCTCTTAACTGATTTATAGAGAATCTTAGGGATTAAATTAAATTTCATTTCGAGGGGTTTTCTGCGGATTTCAAAAATTTCAAAGCATATAAACTAACTACAAAAATTTCAAAGGATTTTTTAGAGTTTAAGCTACTTTAAAATATTTAGAAGAATCCCAAGAGATTAAAAAAATTTCAAAGGATACCAAAGAATTTGGTAAGATTTCCAAATATTTAAAGGGATTTTAAGCTATTTTAACTAATTTTTAGAGAACTTTAGGAAATGAACTAAATTTTATTTTTCATTAATTTTTTTCTGAAAAAAGATCTTTCGCTCCGCTGGGAATCGAACCACAGAACTTCCAATTGCCGATCGGGTGCTTTCCCATTTAAAAATTTATAATTTATATTAATAATAATATATTATATATTATTATTATATTATATTACATTATTAACTTATATTTCTAAATTTTATTTCCAGGGGTTTTCTGCGGATTTCAACAATTTTGAAGGATATAAAGGAATTACAAGAATTTCAAAGGATTTCGAAGAGTATAAGTTATTTTGAAATATTTCAAAGAATCTCAAGAAATTGAAAAATTTTCAAAGGCCGCCAAAGGATTTTGAAAGATTTTCAAAATTTTCAAGGAATTTTACAAAACTTTCAAGAAATTTTACAAAATTTGAAGAATTTTTTGTTCCTTTAAGCATTTCATAAATCTTAGGGAATTTTAGAAATTTCAAGGGATTTTATATGATTTTCAAGGGGTTTTAAATGATTTCTGACTACTTTAAAGATTTTGAAGCATTTCTATGGATTTTAACAGATTTCAATAGATTTCAGAAGATTTCCATAGATTTCAATTTCATTTAATTTTAACTAATTCCTTTTGAAAAGTAACCTACTTTTTACTAAAAAAACATTACAATGCGGAAAATATTATCAGAACATGAAAATAATTTTTTTTTAATGAAAACATACACCAGTTTATGGAAAAAAGTACATGAACTTCCCAGGGAGTTAATCAAGCATTTTTTATTGATTTCATCTCGAGTTTTTAAAAACCTTTCGAAAAAAATGCTGAAAAATATACATTTTAAATTAAAATATATTTCTAGTGTTCATTTTTATTTAGAAGCTTTTTAACAAATTGAGTCAAATTAATGAAAAATCCTAAAAATAAATAATAAAGTGGAAACAACGATTTCGGTTGTCCAATCACTTAAAATAGAAGCGGAAACGCGTGAATGATGATTTGATGTCAATTACGTTTATTTAGTCGATCGTCCGACCAAAACCGCGCATTTCTACTGCATATATTGAAAAATTCCAGAAATACGATAAAATGTTTCATAGGAAAATTCACTTGCTGGATACAGCGCAATAAATCAGTTTTCTCTATCATTTTAAAATTGGGTCATTCGAAAGGACGGATTTTTAAATTTACATTTCAACTTTTAAATGTTGGACTAATTTAAAAATAATATAAAAAATGAGTACTAACATAATATTTCAAAATATTTGCACAATCAGTGGTGGCCGTGGTGAAAAAATTAAAAAAACACTGATACATTCTTTCCGGAGAATTGTCGAGGATCTCGATTTTTCATTTAGTTTTCAATTTTTTTTTTATAAATAAACAAATATGACCAAAAAGTTCCAATTTTCTCTTTGACGTTTCCTGTGCTCGTCAATAATAGGAACATTTTGCAGTTGCCTGAGTTTTATAGAGTAACATGAGTTAAAAATGGTGCATCATTATATAATAAACAAACAAATTTGTTATGAACAAATTATTTTTTTATTGCGTTTTTTCTATAATTTTACGTGTTTTGTTTCATATTGCAAGAAGTTTGGATGGAAACAATATTTTTATGGAAAAAATAAATCTTAAGATCACTATTTTTAATATTATAAACAAATTTAATAAAAAAATGCATTATCTGGGCATCTGTCGACGGAATTTTTTTTTTCTATGTCAGTTCTTTTAATTGAAAACTTCTTTGACAATTTCAGTGAAATTCATAATAAGTTGATGAGGTTAATATTTTTTAAACAAATTTAATAAACAAATGCATTATTCGGGCATTTGTCGAAGGAGAAGTTTGTTTTTTTATGTCAATTCTTCTAATTGAGAATTTCTTCAATAATTTCAGAAAAGTTTATAATTACACAATGAGGTTCATAATTTTTCAAACAAATTGAATAAACAAATGCATTATTCGGGCATTTGCTGACGAAAAAATTAGTTCTTTATATCAGTCCTTTTGATTGTGAACTTTTTAATAACTTTAGCTGAACTCATAATTAGTTGATATGTTTTAGAATTTTTTTAAACAAATTTAATAAACAAATGCAGTATTGAGGCATTTTTCGACGAAAAAAAAAAATTTTTTTATATCGGTCCTTCTGATTTCGGGTTGAAAATTCAACCGTTTTGCAGAAAATTCGTCTTTTTTTTTAAATTCAAGTGTTTTGGATTATAAATAAAAATCTTTTTCTTGCTAAATTATATTTATTATATCTACTATTTCTTGAAGTATTTGTTTAGTTGAAAATTAAACTATTTGTTTGAAATTCATGTATTTTGTTAAACAGTGTTTTTTTTTGTAGAAAATTAATTAATTTAATTAAGGGTTTATCTTTTTGATTTTAAAATTAATTTCTTGTGTGGTAGAAATTATATCTTTTTTGGTTGAAATATCAACTATTACATTTTTTTGTTGAGAATTTATATTTTTGAAAATTTCACTCTTTAATTAAAATTTCAACTATTTTCTTGAAAATTCAAATATTTTGTTGAAAATTAACTATTGTGTTACAAACCCGTATTTTTTCATGAAATATCAACTATTACTTTTTTCTTTGCATTTTTTTTTGTTAAAAATTTTAATCTTTGGTTGAAAATGTGACTCTTTTTAGTTGAAGTTTAATCTTTTTGTGTTGAAATTCGACCATTTTGTTGAGAACTCACCTTTTAAGACTGGAAATTGAACAGTTTTGTTAAAAATTCAACTATGTTGTTGAAAATTAAACTAATTTTTCAAAAAATAATATTCTTTGTTAGAAAATTGAACTGCTTTGTGGAAAATTCTTTCTTTTGGATTAGAAATTCATTTT
This sequence comes from Andricus quercusramuli, assembly GCA_932178445.1. Lineage (NCBI taxonomy): Eukaryota > Metazoa > Arthropoda > Insecta > Hymenoptera > Cynipidae > Andricus > Andricus quercusramuli. The sequence continues at coordinate 472,151 of CAKNXH010002039.1, read as the reverse complement.
TTTCGTTAAGAAAGTCATTTTTTTGGTTGAGATAAATAAATAATTTAGACATTTTTAAATTTCAATCTGAAATTATTTTATTTCATTCATAAATGATTCTATGTTAAAAATAATACAAGATTAAAATCCTGGTCTGTGAATATTACCGTTCAGAAAAAATGAAAAATTAGTCAGGATAATTTAATTGTTTGAAAATAATCATAAAAAACTGAATGGTCGATTTCAGATTCATAGAGAGGTTTTTGATTTTAAATGTTTATCTTTTGAAATTTGTGTATAATCGAGCTACCTCTCAGTATTCCAGGCGAGTAGAGCATGAATATAATTCAGTAGATAAGGATAATAAGGGTCAGACAGAATATACTATATGCATACTGACCGAAATAATCTGAATAAATTTGCTCTTAAAATAGACATCAAGGGAACTTGGTATAACTACATAATATATTTTTGTCGCACTATAATTATTTATAACAAAAAAGCTTCGAGTTTGTCGTAGCAGGAGAGTCTGGGCTCTATTCCTGTTGCCTGCAATTTTTGCTAATTTTTTTTCCATTCAAATTTTTACATTCTTACCCTATAATGAGAAGGTATTTGTGTAAAATTTGACCCCCCCCCCATTTTTGTCTGGTGTCAACGTGTTGAGACCCCCTGAACCCAAAAAACAGGTTTTTAGAAAATGTCTGTCTGTTAGTCTGTCTGTAATTTTTTAGTTTTTTAGAACGATCACTTTCAAACGAATTAACCTATTGGATTGGGCTTTGGTATACTTTTTAAGTGTCCTAAAACGAAGTTCAAGTTCGTTAGCCAGTAATTTTGGATACAAAGTCAGAAAGTGAGCACATTTTGAAAATTTTTAAGAACACTTTTTTTAACATTTGAAAATTCTATGGACGGATAATAATATTATTCAAAAAGGCGAACCAAATATTCTCACTTTTTTATAGAAGGAGTATGACCGGAGTTATAGCATTTACAAAATTAAAAAAAAAGAAAATAAACATTTTAAGCCGAACACCGCACGATATGGAAAAAAGTCAAGAAAAAAAATGTTCTTTTTCTTTTTGAACACCCTGCAATATTGTTATGAGACTTCTTTAATTTTCTGGAAAAAATCGAAAATTCAAATTTTGATCCCGCAAGAAAATAACGAAAAATGGATAATTCCATTTTGCGGTCAAACTATACAAGATACGAAAAAAGATGAATCAACAAAAATTTTACACTCAAAAAAGATCTACAAATTTGTTATTAACCACTTTTTGATGGAACGCGTAGTTTTTGATTCATTTGTAAAAAACTGATTTAAGAATAAGATTAATTAAATTTTTGGACAAACGACACAAACCGCGAAAAAAATTAATAGAAAAAAGTTGTTCACTCAGAAAAGAGCTATAAATTTTCGATAGGATGCGTAATTTTTCTATCAATCGTGAAAAATAACATTAACAATAATTTTTTTTTTAAATGGCGCAAGGTACGGAAAAAGATGAATAGACAAAAGTTGTTCAACCAAAAAAGATCTACAAATTTGTTGTAAACTTTTGTTATGAGAATACATTTGAAATAAAAAAATTAACTTTTTGGAAGAACGATACACGCTACAATAACATTTTATCTAACAAAATTTTCGCCTAAATTACATTTACAAATTTTCTTAGAACTTCTTTACGCTAGGATGCATATTTTTGTTCCAGATCGTAAAAAATAACATTGAACATAAATAAATTAACTGTATGGAAAAACGGCACAAGTCGCAATAAAATGCATAATAACAAAATTGTTTTTTTTATAGGATGCGCACTTTTTTCAATTATAAAAACAAGACAAGGAATAAATATTAGAGCAATCATGACGAATACAATTTGTACTTTATTTTGCAATGTCTAACTGAACAATCACAGGCCGACGTGCAGAAATAAATGTAATACGCATTTAATACAATAATGATGAACATATATTGTAGAAAATTTCGAATTCCGGACAAAATCGAGTGCGAAGCACAAGGAACGTGATGAGAATGTATTCGTTTAAGCCAAATGAGCTTTAACAAAAGAGAATTCACAATCGCCAAGTTACAGTTGTCGATGATTTATCCTCTAATTTTGAAAGGTCTGTGTTATCAAAATTTTCAAAATGTGCTCACTTTTTGAATTTTTGTTAAAAATGGCTGACTAACGAACTTGATTTTTATTTTAGGACACTTGAAGAGTACACAAAAGCCCATTCCAATACGTTAATTCTTTTGACAGTTATCGTGCTAACAAACTAAAAATCTACAGACTAACAGACAGACAGACTAACGGACATACAGACATTTTGTAAAAACCTGTTTTTTGAGTTTAGGGGGTATATTAAACGTGGACTCCTGCCAAACCGGGGGGGGGGGGGATTTTACACAAATCTTATACCTTCTCATTATAGGATGAGAGTGTAAAAATAAAATAAAAACAATATGATACATGTAACAAAGGAACTGTGCAATCCTCAAAAATTTGAACGTAATCAAAGTTGTGTCAATCAGTAGAATGATGGAAAAAACACTAATTAGTATTTTGACTAATTAGTATATTAATATAATTTACATGAAAATTACTAAAGCTTAACGTTAAATATTTTTATTTTGGATACATAAATTTCCTATAAGGTTGACTGGTTAGGGTAACATTATTGATTTTACCCCTCATGTAACAGATCGTAACCCCCCCCCCCAAAAAAAAAAAAGCTGTTGCATAATTTATGGACGGCCCATTAGTAAACCTATTTATTTTGAGTTTATTTACCTGTATGTGTTGAATGTATAAGAAAATAAAATAAATCTTTTCTAATTAGAAGAAGATTAAAGGCTTTTCTAGTCAATCTTGTGACAAAAAGCAACGTTCAGAGTCTAAGACATGATATTTATAGCCCTTGGAGAGATAAAGAAGAGATAGCTTTATGTAATCTCCAGCTGAAAGGTTCAAATATATAGCTAGATAACACAGACCGAGGATTTCCTTATTTATTTGATCAAAGAGGAGATCGTGTCTCCCTCATAGGGTGTCGCACGTAATTCGTTATAGGTCAGGTCCTTAAATTTGATACTTTTTTTCTTTCAAATACGTTTTTTCAGATACTTTTTTCTTATAGCTATGAAGATCTATTTAACACATTATTTTATAATTATAAAATATTGAAATTATAATTACTGAATAAATAATGATAAATGCACATTAATTCTCGTTTTATTCCTTCAAACCTCTCCCGGGCATATTTTCCCTTCTCTCACTTTTCCCTTCGCCATCCCTTTCCACAACTTCTCCCTCCTCTACTGCCTCCTCTCCTCGCTTCACGAGCTGACACTCCCTTCCCCTACATCCCTCTACCAACCCTCACTTCGTCTTTCCAACTCACCCTCATATATAATCATTTCACCTACTTCCTATCATTTCCTCTCACTTCTCCTACTTCCTCCCCTCAATTCCCATCTTTTCTCCTCATTTTAACTAATTTCCCTCCACTCACTTCCTCTACTTCTTATTACTTCATTTCCTATCTCTTACCATACTTCCTTTTTCCTAATTTTCTCTTATTTCCTCCAATTTTTCTTCCCTCATTTCCCCTGACTTTCGCTAATCCCTTTCAGTTTTCCTCCAATTCTTTGGCCTGATCTTCCTATTATTCCCCTTTTTCCTCTCAGTCCTCCTTCCACGAATTGTCCTCCTTTCTCTTCCATACCTCAATTCACATCATCTCTCATCACTTCCCCTCTCTTAATTTCTAGTAATTCCCCTGCACTCACTTTCCCTACATCCCGTTTCTTTATTTCCCCTTACTTCCCATACTTCCCGAGCCCTCATTTCTCATAATTTTTCCTACTTACCCTTCTCTCATTTCTCCTGGCCTTCAATACTTCGTATCACTTTCCCTCCACTCATTTGCCTACTCCACCTCATTTGGTTTACTTTACTTCCATCCACTCCCTGTATTTCCTCTCACTTCCCCTACTACCTCCCTTCTCATTTTCTCTCACCCCCTCTTCTCCCTCTTCTCCCTTATCCTTTCCCCTACTTCCTCTCCCTGATTTTCTGTGATTTCCACTACTTCACCGCCTCTGATTTCCACTAATTTAATCCACTTTCCTTCCCCTCATTGCCTCTCATTTTTCCTCACTTTCCCTCTCCTAATTCCTCCTTACTTTTCACATCACTTCCTCTTCCCTAATTTTCACTAATTCTCCTTTAATCACTTCCCCTTTACTCACTTCCCGTACTTCACTTTCCTTCATTCTGCCTCGCTTTCCATACTTCCTCTCCTATAATTCTCCCTAATTTCCCCCATTTCCCCAGACTGACCCTACTTCCTTTCATTTTCACTCCACTCATTTGCCCTGATCTTCCTATTATACCTTCTTCCCCTCAATCCCACTTTCTTGATTTTCAGTAATTCCCTTGCACTCACTTCCCCTACATCCCGTTTCTTCATTTCCCCTCACTTCCCATAGTTCCTCAGCCCTCATTTCTCCTAATTTTTCCTACATGCCCTTCCCTCATTTTCCCCTTCAATACTTCCTATCACCGTCCCACCACTCATTTGCCCTGATCACCTAATTATTCCCCTTCCTTCTCCGCTTTTACCATCACTTCACCTACTCCACCTCATTTCGTTCACTTCACCTACTTCCACTCCCTGTATTTCCTCTCACTTCCCCTACTAGCTTCGTTCTCATTTTTCCTCACTTCCTCTCGTCCCTTATCCTCTTCTCTACTTCCTCTCCCTGATTTCCCGTGATTCCCTCTACTACACTGCCCCTGATTTCCTCTTATTTACTTCACATTCCCTCCCCTCGTTGCCTCTTATTTCTCCTCACTCCCCCTCTCCCAATTCCCCCTTCATTTTCCCATCACTTCCCCTTCCATAATTTTCACTAATTCTCCTTTAATCACTTTCCTTTTAGTCACTTCCCCTACTTCCCATTCCTTCATTCCCCTTCGCTTTCCATACTTCCCCTCCTATAATTTTCCCTAACTTCCCCTGCTTCCACTGACTGTCCCTACTTTCTTTCACTTTTCCTCCACTTATTTGCCCTGATCCCCCTCATTTCCCCTACTCCCTTTCATTTTATTTCTCACCACTTTCCCTCCTTCCCCCCTCTCTTCTTCACTTCCCCTCATTTATCCTACTTCACCTACTTTCCCTCCCCCTATTCCCCCTCATTTCCCTTATCACCTTCCTTTTCATTCCCCCTCACTTTCTCTACTCCCACCCATATTTCCCCTAATTCCCCTTATGATCCCTCTCACCACTTCCCCTATTTTTCCCTCACTTCCCCCAATTCTCCGCATTTTTCCTAATCCACCTACTTTTCTTCTCCGTATTTCCTTTCACCTCTCCTACTACCTCCCTTCTCATTTTCCCTCACTACCTCCCCCCACATTTCCCCTCATTTTCCGTACTTCCCCTTCTTTCCTTCCTTGATTTCTCCTACTTCATCTCCCCTTTTCCACTCATTTACTCCACTTTCCCTCCCCGCATTTCCCCTCTATTTCGCACTTTTTTCCTCTTTCTGAAAATCCATAGAATACTAAGGAGACGTCTAAAAATTACGGCAAATAATTCAAATTAAAGCTTCAACCTTGAATTTTGACCCTTACTAAAAGAAAATTATAGGACATGAGTATTTAATTTTTGTTTACATTTTTTTTTTTTTTAGAAAAAATGGTGGTAAATTTTCTTTGAAATACTGCATTCTTTCAACTAGAAAAAGTAACTTAACTTTTCTTTCTTGATTCTGATTAAGAATTTCCTACTCTTCCAAAATTCGTACAGAAAATGTTTAAAAATGTTGAAAAATAACAAAATAGCGGCGATTTTGTTGAAAATTAAAAACAGTGATTTTCTTTCAAAAAATAAGTGAGGAACAACAAAATTTTACACAAGGAAGTTTCCTTTTTTACGCAGGTTTTAGAATATATGTAAAATTGACGAACAAATCAAATTTAAAAAAATCACGTAAATTTCTAAATCGAAAAATCTAATAATTTCATTTTGAGCTTTTTTGGGCACCTAATACTAGAAAAAAAATCGCCAGTTAAATCGCTGACATGGTCGTGCAGAATTTTTGCTGGAATTGGAAAAACATCTTTCGAATGACCCATATCAATATGGCACCAATTGTCGGTAATCACAACCCACATAAAAGGAAAGTAAATGCGTGAGCGTTGGAATGGTTATTGCAGGGATCAAAACGGTTTTATAGTTCAATTTTAGGTAAAAAAGGATATTTTCCCTGAAAAAGGGGATAAAAAGAGGATTGAAAGGGGAATTCATTTCTCATTAAAAACTTTTTACATCATATAGATATTTCGTGACAATCAGAAAACGATTTGGTTGAATTAATAAAATTTTTGTTGGTGTAACCATAGAATATGGTTATTATATGGACAACAAAATATTTCGTTGATGCAACCAAATTTTTTGGTTCTTTTAACCAACTCTTTTGCTGAATGGAATATATGATTGATTCAGCCGAAAAATTTGGTTCGGTCAGTCAAATATTTTGTTGAGTCATCCAAAATTTGTTTGATTTAACCAAATTTTCATGTATATCGTTAGAAATTTTTCTAGTCATTTCTGCGTTTCCAAAATTTTTTTTAGCTAGATTTGACAAGTCTGTTGAATACTTTAGCACTTGCTACAGATAAAAAGACATCAGAACAAATCAACGAAAATCAAAAATGGAAAAATCGATAAACAGAATTGAAAAATGCTCGTGTTTAACTTTTTTAAATGTATTTTTCTTAGTAGATTTTAGTAGAAAATTCAACTTTTTGGCTAAAATTTGAACTACTTTTAAATGATATTCTTTTTTTTCTCGTTGAACTAGTTTGTTGAACATTTATTTTTTTGGTTCAGGATTTATCATATTATAGTCAAAAATACATCTCTACCCTATTTTGTTGAAATTTGTTGTTTCGGGTTGAAAAATGGGTCATTTTGGGTTCGAAGTTTTACTATTGTGGTAAAAAATTTAACTATTGGGTATTAAATTATTTGATTAAAAATTTGATATATCAATGATTCTATTTTTTGTTAGGAATTCATATTTTTTTGTTAAAAGTTCTACAACTTGACTAAAAGTTGAACTATTTTGTTAATCTTTTTTAAGATTTACAATAAGCTAGACCCCCTCCCCCCAAAAAGTGTTACGTAATTTATGCACGACCCCTATCGGGTTATTCCATTTTTTTGTGATTTCGTTTTTCTCACAATAAGAATCGTTGATCATTGTCAGGATGTCTTACTCTATTCAAACATGTTCAATTACCCTTCGAATTTCCGAAGCACACCTGAATCGCTCAAGCTACCTTCCATTCGAGACTACATTCCTATTCTACGTGAGAGCCAAGGAATTGAAATGCCTGAGTAATACATCCTATACTCAGCAATTCAGCGTAAAAGTGCCCTTTATAAATTCTACTCTGGTGAACTATGCGATGATCAATATTTAAACAAAAAAAAGTCAATTGCACCCCATAATGGGGCCAGACTTCACACTCTTTCCCTTATTCCCTTTTTCCTCCCTTTTGTGAATGCCTCTCTTCTCCCTGTTTTAAATAAATCCCCTTTTCCCCTTTCCCCTTTTCCCCTGTTCCTCTTTTCTCCTTTTCCCCTCCTTGGTTTTGGTCGGCTGTCTGTTCGTCGTAATTTTTTGTAAGGAGGGGAAGTGAGGGGAGGGAAAGTCGGAAAAATTATGAGAGAAAAATTAGGAGAAATACAGGGTTTACAAGATGGGGTAATGAGGGGTGGCGTGGTGGAGAAAGTGCGGGGAAATGAAATGAAGGGAAGTAGGCGAAATGAGAGGTGGGGAAATAGATAAAATGAGAGGAGATTAAGCAGGGGAAGTGATAGGAAATGAGGGGTGGGAAAGTTAGGGAAAATGAGGCGGAGGGAAGTTGAGTGAAATGAAGGGAGGAGAAGTAGAAGAAATTACGGAAGGGCAAGTAGGGGAAATGAGGGGTTATCTGGATTGAGGTGAAGTAGGGGAAGGGTGTTTTGTCTGGGGGAGTGTAGAGAGAGGGTAGTGGTTGAGAAAGTAGTTTGGGGAAGTGAGGGGAAGAGAAGATTGAAGTGTGAGGAGGGGAAGTGGGGAAGAAGAGGGGAAGCAAAGGAATATAGGCGCAGTAGGGGAGGGGAAATATCGGAGGGGGAGGTTGGAACGGAATGAATTAATATAATTCAATATGAAAATACAACTATTTTTCGTTTAAAGTGAATTTTTTTTGGTTTCAAATTCGACTTTTGAATTATTGCTTCAGAATTTATATCTTTTTGTTAAAAATTCTACTACTTGTGAGAGAATTTACTTACTTTGTTGGAAATTCAATTATTTTTTTGAAACATCATTTTTTTTTGCAAAAAAGTCATCTTTCTTGGTTGAAAATGAACTTTTTTGTTAAAAATTCTACTTCTCGAGCTGAAATTTCATCTGTCTTGTAAAAATAACGTCTTTTCAACTTGACAATTTAACTGTTTTGATCGAAAATTTAACTATTTGGTTAAAATTTATGATTTACCTACTTTGGTAGAAATTGAACTTTTTTCTTGAAAAACTCAAACTTGGTGTTGAAAATTTAACTGAAATCTTTTTTGTTTTAAAAATGAACTGTTTGATTTAAAGTTGAACAACTTGTTATAAATTTATTTTTTGGTGAAAAATTTATCTCTTTGGTTAAAAATTTAACTATTTTATTGAAAATTAGTTTTTGTTTTTGTTGAAAATTAATTTTCCAACTAAAAATTCAATTATTACATTTTTGGTTGGAAATTAATATTTTTTGGTTTATTACAGCTGTTTTTCATTTTTTGAAGATCCAAAATCCGAAATTCAAAACTATAAATTGAACTATTAAGTTTTTAGGTGAAAACTGATCTTTTTATTTAAAAATTCAACTATTTGTTAGAAATACATTTTTTTATTTAAGATTAATTTCTTTGATTAATAAAATTATTATTTTGTTGAGAAGTTTTTTTTATGTTGTCGAAAATTGGTTGAAATTTGAGATATTTTGTTGAAAATCCATTTTTTTGTTGAATATTCATAATTTCAGTTGAAAATTCATGCCTTGGTTGAAAAATAAACTATTTTGTTGAAAATTATTATTTTTTTTCGTAGAATTGCCCTGTTTTTTATTTAAAATTAGGATCCTTTCTGTTGAAAATGCGTTTTTTTCGGTTGAAAATTAATTTTTTAACTGTAAGTTAAACAATTGCATTTTTAGTTAAAAATTTGTCTTTTTTAATTGAAAATTCAATTATTTGATTGAAAATTAATGTATCTTGTTGAAAATTCTTCTTATTTGATAGAAAATCAGTTTCTTGGTTAAAATTTTTTCATTATTCATTAAGAATGTGACTGTGGTTGAAAATTAATTTTTAAACTGTAAATGAAATAATTCCATTTTTAGTTGAAAATTTGTCTTTTTTAATTGAAAATTCAATTATTTTATTGAAAATTAATGTATCTGATTGAAAATTCTTCTTTTCTGATAGAAAATTAATCTTCTATGTTGAAATGTGTTCTTTATTCGTTGAGAATGTGACTGTGGTTGAAAATTAATTTTTAAACTGTAAATCTTTTGTCTGAGATTTCAACTATTTTGTTGGAAGTTTGACTTTTTTTATGAATTGAACTGTTTTTTATTCCAAATAAAAACGTTTTTTGTTTGAAGTATCAACTATTATATGTTTCGTTATTTAATGACTTTATTTGGTGGGAGATTCAAAATTTTAGTTGAAAATTCATATATTTGGTTTCAAGTTAGCTGTTTTTGGTTGAAAATTAATTTTCAAACTGCAAATTAAATTATTCAATTTTTGGTTAAAAACTTTTTTTTTTGAAATTCAACTGCTTCGATGAACATTCGTCTTTTGCACAGAAAATTCATCCTTTCGGTTCGAGAATTCATCTTTTTTGACAGAAAAATCATCTTTAGTGGTTGAAAATTAATATTTCTTGGTTGAAAATGTACTTTTTGGCTTAAAAATTTGACTATTTTGACCAAAAATGTTCTATTTGGTTAAAAATGTTACTTTTTTTATTGATAAATTCCATTATTTAGATAAAAATTGAACTATTTTATTAAAAAGTTATCTTTTTTAGTCGAAACTTTAATTGGATTGAGTATTCATCTTCTTTGATGGAAAAAACATCTTTCTTGATTAAAAATGAACTTGTTTGCTGAAAATTCAATTTTTCGGGTGGAAAATTCTCTAAAAAATTTACCTTAAAAAAAATTTGGAAAAATTATTCAATAAATTAAGTAAATTAAAATTATTTGATAAATCAAATTATTTGCTACTTTGGAAATTTGCTTGAAAATTTTTTAAATAGTGTTACTGTACTCTTAGTCTAAATTTTAGTTGTAAAGTCTGCTGTTATATTGTTGGTTCAGAATTCATCTCTCTTGGTTAAAAATTCTTCTCTTTGGTTGAAAATTTAATTATTCTGTTGGAAATTCAACTATTTTTTTAAAAAGTCATCTTTTCGTCCTTTTGGATTAAAATTTATCTTTCTTATTAAAAATTCATTTTTCCGGCTTTCAAAGTGAACGATTGTTTAAAAATTCGACTTTTTAGTTTGAAAACTCAAATAATGTGTTCAAACTTATTATTCTTATTATTAATTTTTATTTCAAATAATTATTATTTATTTATCTATATTTTTTTACGTTTATCATTTTTTGAAATATATACCATTATATTTTTCGTTGAGAATTCATCTTTTTTGGTTGAAAACTCATACTTTATTCACACTCTATTTTTTTGGTTAAAGATATTTATTATTTTAGTTAAAATTTATCTTTGGTTTATAAGTAAACTATTTTGTTAAAAATGCCTTATTTTTTTCAGAATTAATATTTTTAAATAAAAATTTACCTTTTTTAGTTGAAAATTGACCTCCTTTGGTTTAAAATGTAACTGCTTTTGACTTAAAATTAAAATTTGGTTTGTTCGAAATACTTTGTTACAAATTTATTTTTTGGTTGAAGATTCATCTCTTTGGTTGAAAATTTACCCACTTGGGAGAAATTTTTTTTTGTTGTTTTAACTTTTTTAACTGTGAATTCAACTATTTGTTTAAAAAGGCATGTATTCTGTGATGAAACATTGTTTTTCTGAATTCAACTCGTTTTTATTAAATTTTTTTTTTTTGTAGAAACTACTTTTTTTTGTTTGAAAATTCATCTTCTCTTTATTGGAAATTTATCTTTTTCAGTAATGAACTTATAAACTTATTGGTCAGAAATTCAAGTTTTCGGTTTGAAAATTCAACTATCTACTAAAAAAATCGCATTTTTGGCTTGAATATTATTTGGTTTTTGGTTGAAGTTTAATCTTTTTTGTTTCAAAATTCAACTATTTTGTTAAAAGTTCGGCTTTTTTGCATGTATGTTAAACTATTTCGTTGAAAATGATTTTTTTTTGAAAATTCAACTGATTGGTTGAAAATTGATCTTGCTTTGGTAGAAAATTTTTTTCAACATTTTTGAAGAAGGAGGCAATCGCTGATATTAACATTTATTATTCAGAGAAAGAGAGAATCAATTGTAACAAAAATTTAGCTCAAGAAATTTAAAAAAAATCGTAGCAGTTACTTTATTTTTATTTTCTGAAAATACTGTTTTTTCTTTCTTGTGGGTCATTTTATAATTTTCAAGTCAGAATTTTCTCTGGAAATGAGCTAGTTATGAGAAAAAATTAACAAACGTAATAAAAAATGTATATACCATTTTATAGACAACTTTTATTCCACTGTCAACGCTTCACATAAAATTTTTTATATTTCATCGTCAAAAAGGATAGAACATGGAATCATAAGGTGAACAACATTTTTTTAAATCGTCTAAAGTGCTTTTTTATCACTTCTAATTCCAGAAGGGTACGAAAATAGAAAATGTAATAGAAAAAATCAAATAAAACATTTTTAATATTTTAAAATAATTAAATTGTATAACTTTTGTTTTTGCCTTCAGTTTTGAGTTTTATTTGTTTAACAAATCTATTTTTGGCTGGAAATTGATCGTAGTTGAAAATTCAAGTATTACATTTTTTAATTGAAAATTCATATTTTTTTCGTTGGAAAATCAACTAATTAAACAA
>CAKNXH010002039.1:431589-456785 GCA_932178445.1 Andricus quercusramuli | reverse complement strand
TCAACTATTTGGTTGAAAATTATTCTGTTTTGGTTGCAGATTCAACTATTTTGTTGGAAATTCGTATTTTTTGGTTGAAAAATCAACTGCTTGGTTTGAAGTTAAACTACTTTTTAAGGAATTTCTACAAATGATTCATCATTTTAATTGAAAATTGACGTTTTTTTTGGGCTGTCTGCCTTGAAAATTCCAAAAGTTGGCAGAAAATTAAACTATTTGCTTGAAAATTAGTCTGTTCTCGTTCAATTCAACAGGTTGATAATTCTTTTTGTTCTGAAATTAATTTTTTAAGCTGAAAATTTTCAACATTTTATTTTTGAAAAAAAAACTTTTTTAGTTGAAAACTCAACTATTTGGTCCAAAATTTATCTTTCTTGATTGAAACTTCACCTATTTGGTTGAGAATTCAACTTTTTTGTTTAAAATTCATATTTTGGTCGAAAATTCATCATTTGTGGTGAGAAAATTCATTTTTCTGAGCTGAAAATCCAATGCTTCTAATGAGAATTCAATTTTTTGGGTGGAAAATTCAACCGTTTTGTTGAAAATTAAATTTCTTTCTGTTAAAAAGTAATCTTTTTTGGTCAAACTTGGTTAAACAAATTATCTTTTGGGTTGTATTGTTTTGTAGGAAATTCTTTTTTTTCAAAGATTCACCATTTTATTTGAAAATTCATCTCTTTGGTTGAAAATGTAAATTTTGTGTTGAAAATTCGTTTGTTTTGTTATTAGGAATTAATCTTTTGAACTAAAAATTCAACTTTTCCATTTTTTGTTTGAAAATAATATTTTCAATCGAAAATTCATATTTTCTAATTGAAAATTCTACAATTTGACTGAAAATTCACGTAATATGTTGAAAATTCGTTTTTTTTCAATTAGAAATTTAATCTTTAATTCTTTTTAGATGAAAATTTTAATATTCGGTTGAAAATCAATCTGTCTTGGTTTAAGATGCAATTATGCTGTTGAAACTTTATATTTTTGGGTTAAAAAAGGAACTACATGGTTTGAAAATGAACTACTTTTTGAAAAATTGCTACAATTGATGCATCATTTAATTGGAAATTTATCTGTTTTTCAGAAAATTCGTCTGTTGGACTTGGAAATTCGACGATTTAGTAGAAAATTAAACTAATTGGTTGAAAATTAACTTTTTCTTGGTTGAAAATTCATATTTTGGGTTGTAAATTCAACTACTTGGTTGAAAATTAACTTTTTTTTTGGTTAAAAATTCACATTTTGGGTTGTAAATTCAACAATTTGGTTAAATTCGTCTTTCTTTGTTTAATTCAACAGGTTGGAAACTATTGTTTCTGTTTTAATAATTTTTCAAGCTGAAAATTCTGATTATTCCATTTTAGGCTAAACAAATTATTCTTCGTTGGAAATTTAACTATTTGGTTTAAAATTCATTCTCTTGATTGAAAATCCATCTATATGTTTAGGGATTTAAATATTTTGCTAAAAATTTGAAAATGCATCATTTGTGGTAGAAAAGTCATTTTTCTCGGATAAAAATAAATTTTGTTGTTGAAGATTCAATTTTCATGGTTGAAAATTCAACTGTCTTCTAAAAAATTCTTCTTTTTGGTCTGAAAATTCAATCGTTTTTGGTTAAATTGTAATCCTTTTTGCTTAAAATTTTCGATAATTTGGTTGTACCTTGTAGGTTGAAAATTCTGGATGAGAATTAAACTGGATAGTTAAAATTTCGTCCTTTTGAGTTGAAAATTTATCTTTGATGTTAGAAAGATCATCTTTCTTCATTGAAAATTCATTCTAATCAGTTAAAAATTTAACTGTTTGTTTAAAATTAGTCTGCTTGGTTGAGCATTAAACTATTTGTTTAAAAATTCTTATTTTTTGTTTAAAAAATCAACTACTTGGCTTAAAGTTAAACTACTTTTTAAAAAATTGCTACAAATGATTCATGATTCTTATTGAAAATTCATGTGTTTTGTAAAAAATTTGTCTCTTTGGCTTGATTACTCAAAGTTGTTGTAAAAAATTAAACTATTTGTTTAAATATTAGTCCTTTTCGGTTTGATCCAGCAGGTTGAAAATTCCCTTTTGTTTTGAAATTTATTTTTTGAATTGAAAATTTTGAAAATTACATTTTCGTTTAAAAAAATCTTCTTTTGTTGAAAATTCAACTACTTGCTTGAAGATTTATCTATTTTGTTTAAAATTCATCTTTTAATAGAAAATTGATTGTTTTTGAAGAGAAAAGTCATCTCTCTGGGCTGTAAATTATATTTTCTTTTTTGAGATTTCAAATTTTTGGCTTGAATATTCAACTGTTTTTGGTTGAATTTTAATCATTTTAGTTTGAAAATTACAATCACTTGGTTGAAAATGTACCTATGTGGGTGGAAATTCAACTATTTTGAAAAAGTTATATCCATTGGTAGAAAATTCAAACGTTTTGTTAAAATGTTGTCCTTCTGGATTGCAAATTCATATTTTATGGTAGGAAAGTAAACTTTTTTCGTTGAAATTTTTTTTTGGTAGAATATAAACTTTTTTTGGTTGAAAGTTCAACTAATTGGTTGTTGATGAAACTCTTGGATTAAAAATTAATTTTTGTTTTTTGTTTTTGTTTTGGCATTTACATTACTTTTATTAAAAAGAATTTACGTCCGTATTATTCCCCTATTTTTATGAAAAACTGCCTTATGTCTCTGATTTTGAGAGAGAATTTTAAACTATGTTCCATTTTTGGATATAAATGCATCCTTCATACGTAGAAAATTTATGCATTTTGTTGAAAATTCGTCTTTTTGGTTGGAAAATTAATTTCATTTGTAGAAAATTTAATGAATATTTCGACTTGAAATCTAAGCAATTTGAAATGTTTCTAATTAAATTCAATATGGTATTTACATTAATTTTATTTGAATGAATAAGAAAATAAAAAAAATAAATAAATAAAAATCAAATAAATAAAATTCAAATAAAAAATTAATTTAAACTTTTTGAATAAATTCGCTAATTCCTTTATCTTCTACGGGAAATGGTCCACCATTTTTAATTTTGCATTATTTATATGATATCCATAATTAGTTCACATAAAAATCTCTGATAACTGATTTTTCTCCAAATGCCATAGTTTTCTAAAGTGAAAATATATCTATCATTTCGTCTCCGTCATTTTGAATGATGTGTCTTTAATACGAAATTCGTAATCAAAGATCCAAAAAACCTTCTATATCCAATTTTTATGCAAATACTGTCATTTTTGTGTATAGCTCTGTCCGCCATTTTTCATCCGTCATTTTGAATTCTGAATTTTTTATGAAAAGTTCGTAGTAACACAAAAAACTTCCGATGATAAATTTGTATGCAAATTCCATATTTGTTATAAATATGTCCACCATTTTGTATTCACCATTTTGAATGTTTAATACGGAATCCGGAATCAGCAATCTAAAAAATCACGATTTTGCATCCACTATTTTGAATGTTGTTATTTTAATACGGAATTCGAAATCAGCGATCTAAAAAAACTGTTAGTGAGAATTTTTTATGCCAATTCCTTCATTTTCTTTGGTAAAATGGTCCGCCATTTTGAATTTTTCATTTTTCATATGATTCTCATAATAAGTTCACCCAAAAACCACTGATAACTGATTCTTCTCCAAATGTCAGTTTTTTTTTAGTGAAAATATCCATCACTTTGCCTCCGCCATTTTGAATTATGTATTTTAATACGAAATTCGTAATAAAAGATCTAAAAAAAAAACCTTTATATACAATTTTTTTTGCGAATACTATCATTTTTGTGTGTAGATCTGTCCGCAATTTATCATCCACCATTTTGAATTCTGGTTATTCAATACGGAATTCGGAATCAGCGACCTAAAAAACCTTTCATAACAAATTTGTATATCAATTCCCTAATTTTATTTGGCGAAATGGTCATCCATTTTGAATTTGGCATTTTTAATACGGAATTCAGAATCAGCGACTTCAAAAACATATGTATAATAACTGCCTTTTCGTTAGGGAGCGCAGCTTTGGCGTCATCTTTATGGGAGCAGGATGCTTCTCCATCCTGCTCTCATAATAATTTTAATAAAATATACTTTTAATTTAGAAATTTACATTTGTTAACTATTTTTCTAATATTATTCTTATTAAACACACAAGAAACTCTTGGAATTTAATCAAAATATGGTAACTATAACTATTTATCTTTGAACTTAACCTCCTTATATTTTTTATCATTATGATAACTTTGCTGACCTAATTATATCTTACTTACAAAAAATGTCACATACTCTAATTATTGGACATATGTTCATTATAAAGAGAAAAAAAACATTAATTTAAATTAATATTGTTTTTTCACTTCAACAAATTTCATCTACTCCAAAAATGATTTTCTAGGAGATTCGTCACCATTCCGTAAGTTGGCTATTTACATTTTCTCTAAAAAATTGTCCATTTTAATTTATTAATAAACTTTTATTATATCTTTTTAGACTTTTATAACGTCTAAGTTAAAGGTACCGATCATGAGACAAATTTTGAGGAGGTTTTGAGATTTTCGTTAATTTTTGAACGATAGTAGAATATATTTACAAAATGTTTATATCAATGAATGCGCTGATCTTTTCTGAATGCGAAACACCTATTAAAAGTTTTATTGAGTTTAGGCAAAGTTATTATATTTATGAAAATACGCAACGACCTTTATGTACCTATTATGAAACAACTTTTGGACTCTTGTACCGGTGTTCCATAATGGGTGTCTCTATTATGGAACAGGAAAGAAATGTGTTTTTTTATTTGATTAATATGGCTTATTTGATGTTATTTTCTATATCAAAACGAACTAAATGGTACAATAAACTTTTATTTCAAACGTTCATAGAGATAAATAAATTGAATACAAGTTTTCATTAAAATTGAGAAACCTAACCTACAAAGGGTAGTTTTCGTGAATGAAGTGAATTATATTTTATTTTGTCTAAAAAATGTTTGTTATAGGGAATGAGTTTTTATTTAGATGAATGAAAAAGAAGAACCAACCATGTGGGATGAAGTCAAATTTAAGAAACTTGGTCAAAGTAAAGTGTAAATCAAATATGAGGCTCAGTACCCTTTTCGTTTTCTTTCTTTTATTGTACTCTATAATAACATCCTGTGATTTATTGATTATTCGTCCTTTTTCGTAAAAAATTATTCTTCTTCGTTGAAAATTCATATTTTTCCTTGAATACCCAACATTTCTTTTTAAATTTGTTTTCTCTGTTGACTGAAAAGTATTTTTCAATTAAAAACACAACTTTTCTTGAAAATTTGTCTTGTTTGGTCGAACGTGACTGTTTTTTATTCAAAATTGAAATCTTTTTTGGTTGAAATTTAAACTACATTACATTGTTTCTTGAGAATTCATCTATTTTAGTTGAAAATTTAACTCCTTCGTTAAAAGTGTAACTCTTTTTAAAAAAAGAATTCTTTTCGTTGAAAATTCATCATTTTAATTGAGAATTCATCCCTGATTGCAAATTTAACGAACATGTTGAAAATCAGTTTTTTTTACTAAAACTTTAATTATTCTAGTCGAAAATTTAACTATATTGTTGAAAATTCGTTTTTTTGGCTAGAAATTAGTTTTTTTTAACAGAAAATTTAACTATTTCATCTTTGGTTCAAATTGTATATTTTTTGGACGAAAATTTAACTGTTCAATTGATAATTGATCTCTTTTATTTAAAAATGGGAATATTTGTTGAAAATTTTTTGTACCTTTTTGGTATAAAATTCAATTATCCCAAATGAAGATTCATCATTCTAATTGAAAATTCATATCTGAATGAAAATTTAACGAACTTGTTGAAAATCAATTTTTCTAACTGAAAATTTATCTATTCCAGTTGAAAATGTAACTATTTTGTTGGAAGTTTGCTTGTTTTTTTTTGTTAGAAATTAGTTTTTTTTTTTGAAAAGAAAATTTAACTATTCTATTTTTGATCAAAAATGTATCTTTTTTAGACAACACTTTAACTGTTTGATTGATATAATTGATCTTTTTCTCAATTAAACTATTTTGTGAAAATTTCTTGTACCTTTTTGGTATAAAATTCAACTATTCCAGTTTAAGATTCATCATTTTAGTTGAAAATTCGTCACATTTGTCGAAAATTCAACTGTTTGATTGAAAATCGTTTTCTTTTTTCGTTAAAAATTAATGTGTTTAACTTAACGTTTAGCTATTCTATTCTTTGTTGAACATTCTCCTCTATGTTTTGTAAAATTCAACTGTTGGTTAAAAATGTATTATTTTCAGTTGGAAATTTAACAACTTGGTTGCAAATTCATATTTTGTGTAGAAAATTCGTATTTTTATAGAAAATTAATTTTCATGGTTGAATATTCATCTTTTTGGTTGAAAATTCCACCATTTCTGTTAAAAGAGTCGTCATTTTAGTTGAAAATTCATGTTTTTGGTTTGAAATTCAATTATTCCAGTTGAAGATTCATAATTTTATTTGAAAATTGATCACTTTGGTTGAAAATTCAACTATTTTGTTGAGAATTAATATTTTTTTGGTTGACAATTAATTTGTTCAACTCAAAGTTTGAGTATTATATGATAATAACATAACATAACATAGTTCATATTAATATAATGAAAAACAAATTTTATTGCAAAATTTCCTCTGTTCCATAAATGGGTAATTGTCAAATTGATGGCAAACTTGAAGTCCCAGTAATATAACATTAACTTAGAAACTCGAGCTGATTTTTTGTTTAAATTTAATAAACACTTATTATCATCCTTTACAAAATGGTCAATTCTTTTTTTTTCTTTTAAGTTCCTATTTACTTCAATTTAATATGAGAACACCCGAAACGTCATTACTGTACGGCGTCCCAACCTCACTTTGCACAAGGATAAACTGATTTTCTTCTTTTTTTTAGACAGTAACCTGAAAAACGCTTAACGTATCAAGTTTGCAAACTCCAGATGGACATAAATTTAATGTATGGACATTTTTTAAGTACAATAAATAATATTGCATAGGCCTTGAAGTCTGTCCCTCAATGTTTGCCATTTCAGATGTCATTACCGTATGTCTTTTTTTCTAGTAAAATATTGTAGTTACAGTTGAGTAATAAATACAGCGAAATATTAGGTGTATCGTTTGATACAAGATTTTATGAAACTGAGCTCAAAATATTAACTCTCTTTTTTGTGAATTCGATATTGAAACTGAAAAGTCCATCTTGACAACAAAAACGTCATTCCCGTACGTGCCTTAAAACCATTTTCGGGGTGAAAAAAATATATAAAAACCATTCCGTTACTTGCTTGGCGGTGTTTTCTTTCATATGTAGGTGACTTTTTATTATCAAAATCTGTTATTTTTTTATAAACATTAAAAGAGGTTAAACTTTAACATTTTTCTCGCATCATTACCGTACGCGACAATAGAACAGCGCACGACTGATTATATGCGCGTGCGCCTGGATTCATTATTATTGCTTATTTCCATAACTGCCCCTTTTGGATAAAAAATTTTTACATGTGATACGATCAAAATCCGTTGTGAAAAATTCAATTCCTAATAATAATATCATTGCCACTGTAGGTGCTAAAATTTGCCTACAATTTGACAATTACCCAAATAGGAGCAAGCGCTGAAAACGTGCCCTTCGATATGAAACACCCATGTTTCTGCGTTCCATAAATAAGGACCATTTGAAAAGAGGTGTACGTATTATGAAAGAACTAATTAATAAATAAAGTTTCATCCAAATAAATAAAACACTCAGTAATCTCAAATCTATAAACCTTAAGCTGTTATTTAATGTATTACGCATGGGAAATAATGAAAATTTGTGAATACACGAGATAAAACAAATTATAGGTATTAAGCCTTCTGACTCGGATGAATGGCAGTCAATTTTCCCGAGTGTGGAGGTTAGACAATTAAAATTATTTTTCAGTTTTTAAAACTTCAGAACCATACTGGATTTTTATATAGATAAGAAGCCTAACTTCCATAATTATTAATAGTAATTTGTATTCAAAAATATACCTTTAAATTATTTATAAATCGAATTATTTCTCAAACTGTTTCGTAATTGGGACATGTTTCATGATAGGTACCTTTACCTTATTCTTCTGATGAGGGAAAGGTAACCGTCCATATTATGGAACAATGTCCGTTTTTATGAGACACTACATTAAAAAATTTAAAATAAAAATAAATAAAGCGCGCGAGGTGACGAAAAAAACTTGTTTGTGAATATTAACATCTACATTTATAAACTCATGCAAATAAATGTTGCTCTGAAGTGTTTATATTTAAACAAAAATATTTAAGTATCTGCGTACTTCATATTCCGTTCAAATTGAGCAGTCATGCAACCCTTAGAAGCAAATGCACTCGGTTCGGTTTTTCGAATGTTCTGATAATTTACAGTACTTGCATTTAAAAGTAAGATTATTTATTTGAAAGCTTATGAGTTGCAAATGATGTTGGAATTTTTGTTTCACCAATTTCGTTGTGATATTTTTAATAATAATTGTGTTTCACAATACGTACATCGGCTGTTTCGAAGTCCGTATTTATGGAACGAAGGACCGCGTGTTTCATAATCTACGGACCTGCTCATTTCCATTGTTTTAACCAATTAATGAGACAGCAATTTCTGAGGTTCTCTTATCCGTTTTTGATCTTGAAATTGTGAATTTGAACATTTATCTACAATTAAAATAAAATAAACATTGTTCTGAACCCATATTATGTTCATTACGGAACAGGTTATGAGGTAAGTTAGTTACAAAATTTGCAATAAATTTAAACTAACCTTTAAAACTTAGCATACACCTGATAAATTGGTGGACAATACTACCTTATCTTACATTGAGGATACTGAGAAATTGGAATTGATAAGGAGTGAAAACTGCCCACAATTTACTTTGGGTGAAAAGAATCAAGCAGGTTCGTTCAAGCATTCTTAATAATATTATTTTTCAAATAATTTTCTTATATATGAAGTTAAATACGTATTTCTTTCAGAAAGTAACCCAAGATCTAGTCTTACACTTAACGATGTTTAAAACTGTTGCAGTTCGAGTGGTCAAGCCAATATAGAAATGAACAAGGAAAATAATAATGCGATAGCTAATAAAAGTATGTGAATTAAATGATAAGGTGACGCGGAGACAAATCATAGCAAACGTTAATATTACTGAAATACTTATACTATTATCTGTTGTTAGGAGCTGGTATGAATCCCGACGAATGTTTTGCAAGGGCATTTACTCTCCAACGGAATATATACCCAAAAAGAAAAAGATAAAGGTGGAAGTCGGGTAAACCTAAACTACCCGCATCAGGAACAGCTGATGAATGGTGGAACTACAATATGGAAAAAGAAAGGAAAAAGAAAGAAAGAGAAGAAAAACTTGCCAAGAAAAAGCAACTTCATGACGAAAAAAAGAAATGAGCAGAGGAAAAGCAGATCTTATTATGGAAAATGAAAGAAATAACACAAAAGATCAAGCAAGAAACCAAATAATATAAGCAGCTACCAGAAAGGCTCTTTATATTTTTCTGTTTTTGAATTAATAACTATAATGTATTACCAAATTGTGATTTTTATTTCTAGACATAAATTATTTATTTATTGTTTATAAAAAGATCAATAAAGCACAAAAAGTGGAAAATTTAATTATTTTTCGATTTTATTTACCCGTTTCATAATACGGACATAGCACATGAGACACCTGAGACATGACCTTAAAACGGTGTCTCATAGTATGGACACGGTGATTACTCCCATTTTTCCTTTAAATAATTTCGTTTTAATATTGTTTGTATGAAGTCACTTCGGCTAATACTTTGGAAAGGATCAAAATTTCGAATAATGTAAAGATTATTAATATTTGAGCTAATATTTATTTCAAAAAATGAAATATATCTAGCCTGTCATCAACATCTGTCTCATAATCCGGCCGATTACCTAAACAGAGTGTTTCTGAAACTTTGGGTTTCTTCTTTAACATTGAAATAAAATGGTCCGATAGTGTTGACACAACATTCTTGTTTCTTTTTTTCTCCTTATTCGATTCTCAGTTGTTGGGGGGGGGGGTTCTCAGAGAGGGCCTATAATCCGTTACGTAATTTAAGTACGGCATGTTGCGAATTAGAAATTTTAAAGGAAAGGACGCTCCTTACTTCGAGATCGAAAATGTCCTTGGAGTGCACTTTCGCACTTTCTGCAGGTGAATCGAGAACTCGTACAGCGGCAGGGCGATGAAGGTGCGAGCAGGAGCGTGTGCTTGCTTCGTGATCGACTAGTTTCGTCGGCCTTGACCTAAATTCGAGAAACGGGCAGTAGGTCGACGAGATCCTGGGTCGTATCATACCAGGTGCGAAAGACTAGTCTGATCTCTTTACTTTAGTATCAGAATTTCTCTTAACATTTAACCCTTTGCGTCATGGTGCTGTACATGTATGGCACCTTTTTCACCTCGTTTTTAAATATTTTTCACACAGTTCTTAACTAATTATAATTACCGAAAGCAATTTAAAATTGTTGCAAAACTTCATTTGACATTAGGAAACCATGGAAATATTTTGTTCTTTAACAGAATGGATTTTATAAATAAGCTGAGTTACCAAATACAGTCTTTTTACACACTCAGTGTATTGTGAATAATAAACAATAGTTAATTAACTATCTGAAGTCAAAATTCAAAAATTTGAAATGGCGGATCCAATATGACGGACAAAATATTAAAATAAGTTCCGTGGCTAGAAAATGGAGTTTCGGGTTTTTATTTTGGGTCGCTGATTACGAATCTGAAGTCAAAATTCAAAATGGCGGATGTAATATGGCGAAAAACAGATTTAAAAAGAAGTCCCGTGGCTTTAAAATGGGGTTTCGTTTTTTTTGGGTTACTGTTTACGAATTTGAAGTCAAACTTCAAAAATTCAAAATGGCGGGTGGAATATGGCGCCCAAAAAATTGAAAAAAATGGTTCCGTGGCTTAAAAATGAGTCCTCAGGGGTTTTTCTTGGACTCTGATTACGAATCTGGAAACAAATTCTTCAAATTTTCATAATTGAAAATGGCAAATCCGATATGATGGACAAAGAAGTAAGAAATAAATCCCGAGAAATCAAAATGGTTTTTTGGGGGTTTTGTGGGTCGCTAATTATTAATCTGAAGTCAAACTTCAAGATAACGGATCCATTATGGCTGTCACAAAATTAAAAAACTGGGCCCTTGGCTTCAAAGTGAGTCCCCAGGGACTTCTTGGATAGCGGATTACGAATTTGAAGTCAAGTTTCTAAAATGTAAAGAATTCAAAATGGTGGATGTAATATGGCGGACAAAAAATTTAAAAAGAAGTCCCGTGGCTTCAAAATGGTTTTTCTTGGGGTTGCTGATTACGAATTTGAAGTCAAACTTCAAAAATTCAAAATGGCGGATAAATATGGCGCGCAAAAAATGAAAAAAATGGTTCCGTGACTTCAGAATAAGTCCTCAGGGGGTTTTTTGCGTCTCCGGTTACGAATTTGAAAACATATTTTTGACATTTTCATAATTCAAAATGACAATTCTAATATGGTGGACAAAACAGTGAAAAATATATCCCGTGGAATCGAAATAGTTTTCAGGGGGTTTTTTGGGCCGTTGATTACGAATCTGAAGCTAAAATTCCAAAATTCAAGATAACGGATTCAATATGGCTGTCAGCAAATTA
This sequence comes from Andricus quercusramuli, assembly GCA_932178445.1. NCBI lineage: Eukaryota > Metazoa > Arthropoda > Insecta > Hymenoptera > Cynipidae > Andricus > Andricus quercusramuli. The sequence goes on along the minus strand of CAKNXH010002039.1, from coordinate 445,048 downwards.
AAAAACTGGCCCCTTGGTTTGAAAATGAGCCCCAGGGACTTCTTGGGTCGTAGATTACGAATCTGGAGTCAAATTTCTGAAATTAAAAAATTCAAAATGGTGGATGAAATATGGCGGAAAATGAATTCAAAAAGAAGTCTCGTGGCTTCGAATTGTTGTTTTTTGGGGGTTGCTGATTACGAATATGAAATCTAATTTCCAAAATTCAAAATGGCGGATCTCATATGGCTGCCAAAATTAAAAAAAGCTCCCTTGGCTTTAAAATAAGTCTTTAGGACTTTTTTGCGTCTCTGATTTCGAATTAGGAATCAAATTTTTGAAATGTTCAAAATTCAAAATGGAAGATCCAATATGGTGGACAGCAAATTAAAAACTAAATCCCGTGACTTCAAAATGGATCATCAGTATTTTTTTGGGTCTCTGATTACGAATTTGGAGTACGATTTTTGAGTTTTTCAAAATAAAAAATGTTAGATCTAAAATGGCGACCAAAATATTAAAAAATTGGTCCCGTGGCTTCGAAATATGTCCCCAGGCCGTTTTGAATCTCTGATTACGAATTTGTCACCAAATTTTTGAAATGTACGAAATTCAAAATGGCAGATCCAATATGGTGGACAAAGAGTAAGAAATAAATCCCGTGGAATCAAAATGGTTTTTTGGGGGGTTTGCGGGTCGCTAATTATTAATCTGAAGTCAAAATGCAAGATAACGGATCCAATATGGCTGTCAAAGAATTAAAAAACTGGCCCTTCAGCTTCCAACTGAGTCCCCAGGGACTTCTTGGATAGCGGATTACGAATTTGAAGTCAAGATTCTAAAATTTTAAGAATACAGAATGGTGGATGTAATATGGTGGACAAAAAATTTAAAAATAAGCCCCGTGGCTTCAAAATGTTTTTTTTTTTTTTTTGGTTGCTGATTACGAATTTGAAGTCAAACTTCAAAAACTCAAAATTGCGAATGGAATATGGCACCCAGAAAATTAAAGAAATTGTTCCGTGGCTTCAAAATAGGTCCTCAGGGGTTTTCTGGGTCTCTGATTACGAATCTGGAAACAACTTCTTGAAATGTTCATCATTCAAAATGGCAAATCCAATATGGTGGACAAAAAAGTAAAAAATATATCCCGTGGAATCGAAATGGTTTTCAGGTTTTTTTTTGGGCCACTGATTACGAATCTGAAGCTAAAATTAAAAAATTCAAGATAACGGATCCAATATGGCTGTCAACAAGTTAAAAAACAGGCTCAACATGAGTCTCCAGGGACTTCTTGGGTCGCTGATTGCGAATTTAGAGTTAAATTTCTGAAATTAAAAAATCCAAAATGGTGGATGAAATATGGCGGACATCGAATTTAAAAAGAAGTCCAGTGGCTTCAACATGGTTTTTTGGCTGATTACGAATATGAAGTCAAAATTTCGAAAATTCAAAATGGCGGATATAATATGACTGCCAAATTTGAAAAAGCTCCCTTAGCTTCGAAATAAGTCTTCAGGGCTTTTCTGGGTCACTGATTTCGAATTAGGAATCAGATTTTTGAAATTCCCAAAATTCAAAATGGAAGATCCAATATGGTGGACAGAAAATTAAAAACTAAATCCCGTGGTTTCAAAATGGATTTCCGTTTTTTTTTGGGTCGCTGATTATAAATATTAAGATAGAATTCTAAAATTCAAAATGACAGATCTAATATGGCGAACGAAATATTAAAAAATTGGCCCCGTGGCTTCAAAATATGTCCTCAGGGCTTTTTGAATCTCTAATTACGAATTTGTCATCAAATGTTTCTAATTTACGAAATTAAAAATGGTAGATCCAATATAGTAGACACAAAATGAAAAAATAAATTCCGTGGCTTCAAAATGGTTCCCTAGGTATTTTTTGGGCTGCTAATTACAAATTTGAAGTCAAAATTCAAAATGGCGAATGGAATATGGAATATTGGTCCCATGGCTTCAAAATGGGTCCTTAGGGTTTTTTTTAGTCTCTAATTACAAAATTTGACTCAAGATTTTGAAATTTAATAATTCAAAATGGCAGGTCAAAAATGGCGGACAAAACATTAAAAAATAAGTCCCATGGATTTAAAATGGGTTTTTAGTTGGTTTTTTGGGTCGCTGATTACGAATTGGCAGTAAAAATTACAAAAATAAGAATGTTGGATCTAATATGGCGGAAACAAATTTGAAAAATTAATTTGGTACCTGTTATTTTTAATTATGGAATTTGTATTTCTGATTTGTAATCAGCGGACCGAAAAACACCCGAGACCCGATTTTGAAGCCACGGGACTGATTTTTACATTTTTTGTCCACCATATTGGATCCACTATTTGAATTTTGGATTTTTCACTTCAAATAGATAAAATTGAACTATTTCGTTGCAAATTTGGTTTTGTTGGTGGAAAATAAATGTTTTAAATTGCAAATTTCACTATTCCATTTTTAGTTGAAAATTTATCGTTGTTAGTTCAAAATCAAACAATTTTGTTGAAAATTAGGTTTGTTGTTGTCAATCCATATTTTCGGGTAGAAAATTTAATTGTTTTTTTTAGGAAAGTCGTATTTTTTGGCTTAAAAATTCAACTGTTTTCTAAAAAAATTCTAGTATTTTCATTGAACATTTATTTTGGTTAAAAGTTCATAATTTTTAGATTGAAATTCAACTGTTTGTTAGAGAATTCGCCCTTTCATTTTGAAAATTCAATAGATTGTCAAAAAAAATTATCGTCAGGCTGAAAAATCTGCTTGGAAATTCAACGCGTTTGCTGAAAAATCGTCTTTTTTGTGATAAAATTAATCTCTCTTGGTAGAAATTTGATCTTTTCTAGTTAACAATGCGATCGTTTGGATAAAAATAATTTTTTCTGCTTGAGATTTTAATTATTTAATTAAAAATTAGTTTTTTAGTCGAATTCAATTGTTTTTGACTTAAAATTAAAATCTTATATTTTTCGTTGAAATATCAACTATTACATTTTTGATCTGAGAATCTCATTCTTTTGTTAGAAATTCGTCTATTATATTTTTTGCTGAGAATACATCTTCTTTAATTGAAAATTCAACAATTTGGTAAAAAATTTATGTATTTTTTGTTGTTGTAAATTCTTCTTCTTTGGTAGGAAATTAATCTACTTGATAGAAAATTCAATTGCTTCAAGTTGAACTGCTTTGTTAGAAATTCTTTTTATATGAGTATTACTATTTTGTTGAAAATTAACTTTGTGGTTGGAAATTCATATTTTCGGGTACATTTTTTTTATGTTTTCGAAAGAATTCGTCTTTTTTTGGTTTGAAAATACAACAATTTTGTTAAACATTTTTTTCTCGCACGATTAAAAATCTTTTATTATTGGAAATTCAACTGTTTGGTTGAAAATGAATCATTTTTTGTTGAGGATTCAAATAATTTGGTTAAAAACTAAACTATTTTGTTAAAAATTCAACTTTGAAAAAAAATCTATTATTATGTTGAATATTTAATTGTTTTGTTAAACATTTGTTTCTTCGGATAGGAAATTCGTCATTTTAGATTGAAAATTGAAAATCAAAATCTTTCTTATTGAAATATCAATTACTAGTATTACAGTTTTTTGTTTGAGAATTTAACTATTTTGTTTAAAATTTGTCTATTATAATTTTTTGTTGAGAATCGTTTTTTTATTAAAAATTCAACTGTTTGGTTGATAATTCAATTATTTTTTCAAAAACTCAACTTGAAAAAAATTATTTTGTTGACATTTTTTTTTGGGCAGAAAATTCGTTCTCTTAGATTGAAAGTTGAATTATTTGGTTAAAAAAGGCACTTTATTTTAATTCTACAAACATCTTAAATTTTCAATGTAATAATAATTTTATTTAAAAGAATTTATTTTCCCAGTTTTCCCCTATTTTCAGAAAAAGTCACCCTATTTATCCTGCTTTGAGAAAATTTTGGGCTGTGAATTCTGTTTGTTAAAATATTTATTGCGTTTATCTAATAGAATAAAATGCAACATTTTAACCCTAAAGGGCGAGGAGGTGGGTGTTCCTATTTATGAGAGCAGTATTTAAAATAGCCTGAACCATTTCTTGAAGAGCACGATAAAAAAATTATTTTTCTTCAGAGACCCTTATTTTAGTTCTTGGATCTTCAAAGCACAATTTTTTATTAGTAATGAAAGTACTCGCTTTGAAAATCCTTCTTCTGAGAAAAAGAATTTTCTTTACCTTCTTCCGCTTACTGATGAAACAGTAATTGGAACTTAAAATGCAAAAAGAATGCGAGAAATAGGATAAATCAATAGAGTTTTTCCTTTGCTAGGATGTGAAACAGAATTAGTTGCCATTATCATGAATTCATGTTCACTTAGTTAATTTCAGGCTACGCATTCTTTCCCCTATTTCCCTAATCCCCTATTCCCCTATTTTCCTGTTTCTCTCTTTTTTGAAGAATTCCTTTTTTCCCCCTTTTCAAGAAACTTTCCTTTTTTCCTCTTTTTTGCAATTTTCGACTCAATTGCGACCTGAATTAATCGAATCCAGTAGGAAAATCCAACTATTTTTTATTAAAAGTTTTTTTTTCATTGACTTTTATTATTTATTAGAAATTCGATTATTTGGTTGAAAATTTATGCAATCTGTCGATTTTTTTTGGTAGAGAATGCACTTTTTTTAAATGGAAAATTCAACTATTTAAACAAAATTTAATCAATTGGTTGAAGATTTTTCTCTTTTGTTGAAAATTGGACTATTTTGTGAAAATCAATTTTTTAACTGAAACTTAACCTATTCAATTTTGGCGGAAATTTGATCTTTTTCAGCTGAAAATTCTACTATTTGGTTGAAAACTCGAGTATTTTGTTAAAAATTCTTCTTTTTTTTGTTAAAAATTATTCTTTTTTGGTAGAAAACGAACGCTTTTGATTGAAAATGGATCGTTTTAGATTAAAATTTATGTACTTTGTTCAAAAATCTTTTTTGATAGAAAATGCAGTTTTTTTGTTAAAAATTTAATTATTTAGTTGCAGATTCTTTTCGTGTGTTGGAAATTGGATTTATTTGTTAAAAATTCGTCTTGCTTATTAAAATACATAATTTGGCCAAAAATGTAACTATTTTCTAAAAAGATTAACTATTTAGTTGAAGATTCTTCTACTGGGATGAAATTTGGACTATTTTTTCAAAATTGCTTTTTTATTATTGAAAATTAATTTCTTAACTTGAAATTTACCTATTCTGTTGGAAATTCATGTATTTTGTTGCCAAATCTTTTTTGGTTTATTATGGTATATTAATTTTTTGAACTGAAAATTTGACTATTCCAGTTTTTGTGAAAATTAGAACTTTTTAGTTGAAAATTTAATTATTTGCTTGAAAATTCTACTTTTTTTGGTAGAAAATGAATTTTTTATATTAAAAATAGTTCTTTTTGGTTGGATATTAATCTTTATGGTTGAAAACTCATTTTTTTAAAATGAAAATTCAACTATTTAAAAAATGTAACTATTTAATTGAAGATTCTTCTCTTGGGTTGAAGATTGGATTATTTCCCACCAAATGTGTTTTTCATTATTGAAAATTAATTTCTTAACTGAAAATTTACCTATTCAATTTTAGTCGAAAATTTGATGTTTTTTATATGAAAATGCAAATATTTTGTTGAAAACTCATGTATTTTGTTGACAAATCTTGTTTGGTATATTATTGAATATTAATTTTTGAAAGTGAAAATTTGACTATTCCATTTTTGGTGAATCTTTGAAATTTTTTAGTCAAAAATTCAATTATTTGTTTAAAAATTCTACATTTTTTGTAGAAAATGAATCTTTTGTATTAAAAATAGACCTTTTGGTTTGATATAAATCTTTATGGTTAAAAATGGATTTTTTAAAATGAAAATTCAACTATTTAAAAAATTGAACTATTAAATTGAAGATTCTTCTCTTGGGTTGAAAATTGGATTATTCTGCTCAAAATTCGTTTTTCATTATCGAAAATTAATTTCTGAACTGAAAATTGACCTATTTTGTTGGAAATTCATGTATTTTGTTGACAAATCTTTTTTGGCATATTATTGAATATTAATTTTTAAAAGTGGAAATTTGACTATTCCATTTTTGGTGAAACTTTGAACTTTTTTAGTTGAAAATTCAAATATTTGTTTGAAAATTCGACTTTTTTTGTAGAAAATGAATCTTTTGTATTAAAAATAGATCTTTTTGGTTGAAAATTAATCTTTATGGTTGAAAATTCATTTTTTAATTGCAAACTTAACTATTTAAAAAAATTTAGTTATTTAATTGAAGATTCTTCTTTCGGGTTGAAAATTTGATTATTTGATTATTATTATTGAAATGCGACTATTCTGTTGAAAACTAATGCATTTTAGTGACAAATATTTTTTTTTTTTTTTTATTGAATACATATTAATTTTTTAAACTCAAATTTTGACTATTCCACTTTTTGTCAAAATTTGAGCTTTTTTAGTTGAAAATTCAATTGTTTGTTGGAAAATTCTACTTCTTTTAACTTTTCAATTTTACTATTTAAAAAAATTTAACTATTTAATTGAAAATTCTTCTCTTGTGATGAAAATTTCAACTTTTTTAGTTGAAAATTCAATTATTTGTTTGAAAATTCGACTTTTTTGTAGAAAATAAATCTTTTGAATTAGAAAATAGATCTTTTGGTTTGATATTAATCTTTATGGTTAAAAATTGATTCTTTTAAATGAAAATTCAACTATTCAAAAAATTTAACTATTTAATTGTAGATTCTCCTCTTGGGTTGAAAGTTCGACTACTTTGCTCATAATTCGTTTTTCATTATTGAAAATTAATTTCTGGAATGAAAATTTGCCCTTTTAATTTTTTTTTGAAAATTTGATGTTTTTCAGTTGAAAGTGCAACTATTTTGTTGAAAACTCATGTATTTTGCTGCTGAATCTTTTTTGGCTTATCTTAGAATATTAATTTTTTAAACTGGAAATTTGACTTCCATTTTTAGTGAAAATTCGAGATTTTTTAGCTGAAAATTCAATTATTTGTTTCAGAATTCTACTTTTTTGGTAGAAAATGAATCTTTTGTATTAAAAATAGATCTTTCTGGTTGGAAATTAATCTTTATGGTTAGAAATTAATTTTTTCAAAGCAAAAATTGAACTATTTAAAAAAATTCAACTATATAACTGAAGATTCTTCTAATGATCTGAAAACTGGATTATTTTGTGCTAATGTCGCTTTTTATTATTGAAAATTGATATTTTAACTGCAATTTTTTTTCAGTTTTAAATGCATCTGCATTGGAAATTAAACTATTTGTTAAAGATTTAACGATTTGGTTACAGTTTCTGCCCTTGGGTTGAAAAATGATCTACTTTGTTGAAAATTCGTTTTTTGTTGGAAAATTCATTTTTTAAACTAAGAATTTAACCATTCAATTTTAGTTTGAAAATTGATGTGTTTAGTTGAAAATTCAACTTAAATTATTAGGAATCTCAAGAGTTTTATATTGAATTCAAAATTTATTATTTATTTTATTAAATATATTATTTTATAGAGAAAACGTATTCCCCTATTATTTTCATATTTTCGTGAAAAATCACTATATTTTCCCTGTTTTGAGAGAATTTCAGGCCATGAAGTCCCTGCTCAATCTTTTTATGAAACGATAAAAAAAAATTTTATTAACTTCTGATTCGCACTCTGTAAAATACGTTATCTGAAGCGTAGAAATGGGAAGCGTAATTAAAGTAGCAATCCCGGGAGTTTCAGGAATCATAAAAAACGGGCAGGGTATTAATTTGTGGTCGAGGGTAGCACTTCGTATTTAACAGAATTTGCTCTCGTCTTTGCAGAAATAAGAAAAATCACGGTATGAAATGAAAAAAAGTGTTGGGTCATCAAGTATAATATTATAAATTCAAGTTTTAATTTTAATTGAGAAGTTTATAAAATGAATTGAAATTATTCTCATGTATAATACATAATTTTTAAGCAAACTAGGACATTATGCGCGCTAACGCGTGCGCTTCTTTAGAAAAAAAAATCGGTTTATTTTCAAACATTTTGTTATAGATTTTACAAAAAATCTTATATGATTTGAGAACGTTATATAATTATTTGAGTTAAAAATTAATTTCTTGGATTAGAAACTTGACTACTTTGTTGAAATTTTTCGTTTGTGTTGAAAATAATTTTTTTTACTGAAAATTTAATTATTTTATGCTTGGTTTAACATGTATCCTCTTTACTTGAAAATTCACATTTTGATTGAAAATTAATTTCTTTGGTTGAAAATTTATAACTATTAGGTTGAAAATTCCTTTAAAAATTCAAAATTTGGTTGGAAATTCATATATTTTGTTGAAATCAATCTTTTATGATAGAAAATTAATCTTTTTGCTTGAAAATTCATCTCTTTGATTGAAAATTAGTTTTTTTGGTTGAAAAGTGATTTTTTCAACTAAAAAATTTACTGTACACTTTTTTTCAAAAATTTACCTTTTTTGATAGAAATTTGATTTACTTGGTTCAAAATTCGTCTTTTTGGTTAAAAATTGAAGTATTTTGTGGAAAATTTGTCTTTTTTAGATTGAAAATTCAACTTTTTTCAAAAATTAAACAATTTTTCATCATATCGATTGAGGTATGATGAAAATTTAATTATTTGCTTAAAAGTTTGACTGATTTGTTGAAAATTGTTTTTTTTTCTGTTGAAAATGAACTTTTGATACTCTAAATTTAACTATTCCATTTTTTTGTCGAAAATTCATTTTTTTCATAAACTTTTTAATCTTCTTGGTGGAAAATTGGTCTTTTTTTGGCAAAAAATTCAACTGTTCGGTTGAAAATTCCTTTTTTTTTGGTTGAAGATTCATTATTTTAGTTAAAAATTAATTTCTTTGCTTGAAGAATTAACTATTTTGTTGCATTTTTCGTGTTGAAAATAAATTTTTTTTGTACTGAAAATTCAACTATTCCATGCTTGGTTTAATATGAATCTTCTTTACTTGAAACTTTACCTTTTGATTAAAATATCGTTGCTTTGGTTGAAAATTTATAACTATTAGGTTGAAAATTCTTTAAAAATTCAAAAGCTGGTTGGCAATTCACATATTTTGTTAAAATTAATCTTCTTTCATAGGGAATTAATCTTTTTGGTTGAAAATTCATCTCTGTCAATGAAAATTTGTTTTTTTATTTTAAAATTAATTTTCTCAACTAAAAATGTTACTATTGCCTTTTTTGTTAAAAATTTACCTTTTTTAATGGAAATTTGATTTTCCTGATTCAAAATTCATCTGTTTGGTTGAAAATTGAAGTACTTTGTTGAAAATTTGTATTTTTTAGATCGAAAATTAATCTTTTTTCAACAACACAACAATTTTTCATCATATAGATTAAGGTATGATGAAAATTAAAATCTTTGCTTAAAAATTTGTCTTTTTTTGCTAGAAAATTTAATTGTTCGGTTGAAATTTCTTTTTTTTTTTTTTGGTTGAAGATTCATTATTTTAGTTAAAAATTAATTTCTTTCCTTGAAGAATTAACTATTTTGTTGATTTTTGTTGTTGTTGAAAATACATTTTTTTTATTGAAAATTCAACTATTCCATGCTTGGTTTAATATTATCTTAATGAATCTTTACTTGAAAATTTACTTTTTGATTGAAAATTCGTTTCTCTGGTTGAAAATTTATAACTATTAGGTTGAATATTCCCTTAGAGAAATTAGTATTTTTTTATTGAAAATTAATCTTTTTAACTGAAAATTTCACCATTCCAACAAGAGTTAAAAATTCAACCTAATTGATAGAAATTTGATTTTCTTGGCTCAAAATTCATCAGTTAGGTCGAAAATTCAACTCTTGTTGAAAATTTTTCTTCTTCAGGTTGGAAATTCAACTTCTGGGTTAAAAATTAATTTTCTTGGTTAAAAATTCATTATTTTAGTTAAATGCTACATTCCTTGCTTAACAATTTAACTGATTTGTTGACAATTTGGGATTTTCTGTTGAAAATTATTTTTTTTTTAATCTAAATTTAACTTTTTTATTCTGGGTCGAAAATTCATCTTTTTTCATAAAAATTTAATCTTCTTGGTGGAAAATTCATCTGTTTGGTTGAATCTTTGTCTTTTTTCGGTAGAAAATTCAACTTTTCGGTTGAAAATTAATTTTTTGTATTGAAGATTCATTATTTTAGTTAAAAATTATTTTCTTCGCTTAAAAAATTTAATATTTTGTTGATATTTTTTGTTGGAAATAATTTTTCTTACTGAAAATTTAACTGTTCCATGCTTGGTTTAAAATGTATCGTCTTCACTTGAAAATTCACCTTTTGATTGAAATTTCGTTTCTTTGGTTGAAAACTTATAAGTATTAGGTTGAAAATTACTTTGAAATTTCAAAATTCGGTTGGAAATTCATATATTTTGTTAAAATTGATATTTTTGGATAGAAAATTAATCTTTTTGGTTGAAAAATCATCTCTTTGATTGAAAATTAGTTTTTTTTTGTTGAAAATTGATTTTTTCAACTAAAAATTTTACTGTTCCCTTTTTTGGCAGAAATTCACCTTTTTTGGTAGGAATTGGACTTTCTTGGTTGAAAATTCATCTTTTGGGTTAACAATTCAACTTTTGGGTTGACAAGTAATTTTCTTGTTTGAAGATCAATTATTTCAGTTAAAAATTAATTTCTTTGCTTAAAAATTTAATTGATTTTTTGAAAATTGGTTTTCTTTTTGTTCAAAATTAATTTTTCATACTCTAAATGCAACTATTTTATTTTTTTGTCGTCAATTCATCTTTTTTTATAAAAATTTAATCTTCTTGGTTGAAAATTCAATTGTTTGGTTGAAAATTCATTTTTTTTGGTTGAAGACTCATTATTTTAGTTGAAAATTAATTTCTTTGCTTAAAAAATAAACAATTTTGTTGAAAATTACTCTTTTTTGCTGAAAATGAATTTTTTTTTAAATTTTTGTTGTAAATTCATACATTTTGTTGAGAATTGGTATTTTTTGAAGAAAATTGAACTTTTATGTTGAAAATTCATCTATTGGGTTGAAAAATCATTTTTTTGGTTGAATATTAAACTATTAGGTTAAAAATTCCTTCAAATATGCAAAAATTGGTTGGAAATTCATTTCTTTGATTGAAAATTATTTTCTTTTTATTAAAAATTACTTTTTTATAATGAAAATTTACCTTTTCTATTTTTTGTCTGAAATTGATCTTTTTTGATCGACATCTAATCTTTTTGGTTGTAAATTAATCTGTTTGGTTCAAAATTTAACAATTCTGTTGAAAATTTGTTTTCTTTCGGTAAAAAATTCATCTTTTGGGTTGAAAATTCAACTATTAAGTTGAAAATTAATTTTTTTGGTTTTAGATGCATAATTCTAGTTAAAAATTAATTTCTTTCCTTGAAAATTGAACTGTTTTGTTGAAAATTTATTTTTTTTTGGGTTGAAAATGATCTTTTTTTACTGAAAATATAGCTATTTAATTTTTTGGAAGAAATTTATCCTGTTCAATTGAAAATTCCCTTCTTGTATTTTTTGGGCAGAAAATTCAGTTATTTTTGTAGAAAATGCATATTTTTGGATTATAAATCCAACTTTTCTGTATAAAAATTCCTCTTTTTGATTGAAGAATTAAATAATTTGTTGAAAGGTCTTAATTTTTGATTTAATTCAACTGTTTTTGATTAAAAATTAAAATATTTGTTGGCGGAAATATTAACTACTACAGTTTTTGTTAAAAATTATAATTCAAATTGTGGTATTACAGCTCAAAAGTTAAGTCCTTATTAAATTCCAGAATCATAATTAAATTTAAAATTGGCAAATACTGTTTCAATTTCCATCTCTAATTGAATTCCTTTTCAGCAGCGAATCTAATAGTATGTATAAGAATCTCATGAATTCATATTATCATAGAATTTTTTTTTTTTTTGTAAAATTAAGAAAAAAGAAAATTACTAAAAAATTTAAATGACTTTTTAAAAAATAAAAATCAGCACGATTCGCTCGCAATATTGAGCACGCCTGGGGAGCACACATTTTTGCGTTTTTGGCATTTTATGCATGTTTCAATATTTTAATTTCCATGAAACCAATTAACAATATATTTTGAACAGTGTAACAATCACATCATATTTTAAATATTAAACCCTTCGCATTGTTAATAACATGAATTATGAAAAAATTCTAAAACTATTTATCATGCAGAACAAAATTATTTGGTCTATTATATCATATTTCATACACCTAAATAATAATTTTCTATTAAGATACATTATACCTTTGTTGCTTAATTGTTCTTTTCACTAACAAATTGTTAATTAAATATTCTATTGTAAATTGTTTCTTTATGGAAATAACCTTTTTTTTTCTTAATACGAATAACAAATTTTATATGAGTAAATTTAAGAATAAATTAATTTGAATAGAAATAATACAATTGTTAATAAGTAGTTATTTATAAGAGAACACTGGAAGTGACTAGTGTGATTATCAGTCAAATGAGAACATATTTATAGCATTTTTGATTAGAAAAACAATCTTTGCGTATGCAAATAATGGAACAATGAATGTGTATTTATTAATTTGTTAATAAAAATGACAATTTAGAGTAAATTACAAATTTTCTTAAAAAAATATTTTTATCACATAATGTTTTTAAAAAAATGTATTACTCCAAACAATGACCAAATATTACATTTTATGAAGAAAATACGATTATTTTTTTACATGCTTTAGAAAAAAAACTTGTTCAAAGAAGTAAAATTTATTTAAAAAATTGAAAATTGTTTAAAAATTCATGAGGGATGTTTAAATTGTCCGTATCAATATTCCCTTTTTATTAGAAAAATATTTTATATTATTGATAAAATAGGATTAAATAGGAATAAAATACTAATTTGAGCTGCATATATTCATAAACATCCGCTTTTTCACGTGAAGAATAAATTTGTTAAGATATTTTAAATAATAAATTAGAAACTATTATGCATTGCCTTTAAGAAATATATTTTTTAAATTAAGACTCATGTTTATGTCTTCATGTGGAAGACACAGGTAGCTCGGCAGGCGGGTACAGGTAGTCAGAAAGATACAGGTAGCTCGGTAGGTGGACACAGGCAGTCACCATGACACAGGTAGCTCGGCAGGAGGACACAGGTAGTCAGAAAAACACAGGTAGCTCGGCTGGCGGACACAGGCAGTCAGAAAGACACAGATAGCTCGACAGGCGGACACAGGTAGTCAGAAAGATACAGGTAGCTAGGCAGGTGGACACAGGAAGTCAGCAAGACATAGGTAGCTCGGCAGGCGGACACAGACAGTCAGCAAGATACGGGTAGCTCAGCAGGCGGATACAGGCAGTCAGAAAGACACATGTAGCTCGGAAGGTGGACACAGGAAGTCAGCAAGACACAGGGAGCTCGGCAGGCGGACACATGCAGTCAGC
>CAKNXH010002039.1:400447-431579 GCA_932178445.1 Andricus quercusramuli | reverse complement strand
AGAAGGACACAGGTAGCTCAGCAGGCGGACACAGGCAGTCAGCAAGATACAGGTAGCTCGGCAGGCGGACACAGTTAGGTCGGCAGACGTGTGGATGCAGAGCACGTGGCTCCCAAACATTGGCTCCCCCGTCCATCGACGCACAGCTCTTCCATGGTTCATTTCAATCGTTCCAATTTCAGGATACTTAGGTCGTCCAAAATACATTCATGGCAGTATAAAAAAGCCCGAAGAACATAAAAAATTTTCAAGAAATCAATTATATAATCAAGAATATTTTCTCTTCTAAAATTTCCTTAATTAATAGTAATTCAATCTTAAAACATTGAGAATCGATTACAATCGATCGAATTTCGTTATATCTCTTAAAATAATACTTAATTGATTACTTAAACAGGGTAGACGTTCTAATCAAAGAATTCATGTCGTTTTTGTGTCGGAATTAATTAATCTACAGGCCTCTGACTAACTTCAGAGACCAGAAATGGTATAAATAGTATTTTCGAAAAAATTTTTTATTATTTCGTTTAAAATTAATCAATACATTGAAAATTCAACAATTTTGTCAAAAGGTCATACTTCTTGGTTGGAAATTCAACTGTTTTGTCGAAAATTCGTCTTTATGACTTGAAAATTTAACAAATTTATTGAAATTTATTTTTCTTGCCTAACGATTTTTCTGAATTAGAAATTTAACTATTTTGTCAAACATTGATCTTTTTGGTTTAAAATATCATCTCTCACTGTAGGAATTTCACCTTTTGTAGTAAAAATTGCCACCTTCTGGTTGAAATCTAATCTTTTCTGGTAGTAAATTAATTTTCTAGTTGAAAATATAACTGTTCTGTAGAAAATTCATATTTTCAGTTCTAAAATTTAACAATTTAATAGAAAATTTAATTATTTTGTTGAACATTCGTTTTTGTTGGATAAATTCAGCTGTTTTCAATTTCTAATTACAATATTTTGTTTGTTTGTTGAAATATTATCTATCACATTTATTGCTGAAAATTCATCTTTTTAGTTTGAGAATTAAGGTCCTTGGTTGAAATTTGAATTATCGTTCTTAAAAGCTCAGCTTTTTGGTTGATTCATAATTTCAGTTCAAAATTCGTTTACTTTTTTTTGTTAAAAATTAATTTTTTCACCTGAAAATGTAAATATTTCGTTAAAAATTTGACTTATTTGTTGAAAATCCACTGTTTTGTGGAAAACTCGTACTTTGGGTTGTAAAATCGAACAATTTAGTAGAAAATTTATATATAGTTAAAAATTGTTATATTTCGTGAAAATTCGTATTTTTTGGTATAAGATCAATTTTTTTGTTTGAAATGCAACTGTTTATTCAACAATATCAAAAACAAACTATTTGAAAATCCGTAATGACGAATTTTCGAATATTGAGTGTTCTGAAAATTTTTGAAACGAAATCTCTTAAAATTCTTTGGATTTTTTTAAATATAACATAAAGTCATATACATTAACATCTTACTTCTTAGCAATTAAAGATACGCTCAATTTAAATTTTCCAATTTCAATCCATATATTTCTAATCTGTGTCGAATATTTTTATAATATTATAACATCTTTCTAAAAACAAAAGTGTCAAGACAATTGGTAAAAATGACCCTTGAATTAAAAAATATATTTCTTAAAGGCAATGCATATTAGTTTCTGATTTATTATTTGAAAAATCGTAACAAATTCATTTTTCACACGAAAAAGCGGATGTTTATGAACATATGCAGCTTAAATTAGTATTTTATTCATATTTTATTAATAATATAAAATTGTTTTACAATGAGATAATATCTTTCTAAAATAAAAGTGCCGAGTCAATCGTTGAAAGGGAATCTTGATACGAACAATTTAAACATCCCTCAAGACTTTTTAAACAAATTTAATTGTTCAAATAAATTTTAGTTCTTTAAACAATTTTTTTCTAAAACATGTAGAAAATAATCGTGTTTCCTAAATAAAATGTAATAGTTTGTTATGGTTTGAAGTAATTTTGGTTAAAAACATCATGTGATTATTTAAACAATTGATTGTTGTTCATTTTCAAAATTTAAAAAAAAATTCAAACAAATAGAAATTTCTTAATCATTGCAAGAAAGTCATAAATGTTATTGAGATTGGTCATTAGTAATTATTTGTATTAAAAAAAATCTTGCCTTCTGGTGTAAAAAAAATGTTCAATGTTTGTTTGAACTTTTGCGTTTTTTTAATAACTTCATTAATTTGTTAAGAATATATGTGATTTCAGAAGATAATCATGAACGTTAAAGTATGTATATAGTTCCAATCATTAATTTTTGCCGAGAAATGGAGTATTCTTGTAGCATGACTTATCCGCGCGGAACCGGAAATTTGCCTACTTTCGAATCACTAAACAAATATGTTTTTCAGAACATATGGAAAAATCGAAAACACAGTTTTGAATTACAAATATTGAACTTTCCATTCATCAGTATTCGAATCTATTTATCTTGATTTTTATGTAAACAACAGCCTTTTAGAAAAAACGGGATTTTTTCACAAACATTTTAGATGTCTTTCTTTATTTAAAAATATGTATATGGTTTTTCATATTTATAACTTTCAAACCCGTACTGTTCGATTCTTGAGGATTTTCTCTATAAAAACAAAACAAAAAGAGGCAAAATCGTTCAATTAGGAATGAAGATATGAGCTGTTAAAGTTTTCCGGGTGAACCTAACCCAGTGTGTATACCTCGTTATAAAACTGTAGTGTGTATACCGAGGGTTAAACATTTTTGTATGTTTTTCGGGATTTTTTATATTTTCATGAATGTATTTTGAACGACCTAAGTATCCTGGAATTGGAACGATTGGAATGAACCATGGATTTTGAACGAATCCAATATCCTTTATCATAAATGATGAGAATCGAAAAAAAAAACTTTACGGACCAAAAATGAATTTCTTCAGGAGTTGTTCCTAAATATTTGCCCCACTCTGTAGCAGTTGTATAATAAGTGTCTAAATCTTTCTAACAACTTAATTCACCCGAATAACAGTAGTAAACACACCAAATCAATTAATCTCCAACCCCGCTTAGAAAAACACCATAATAATGATGAGAAAGTTTCAGAGTTCGACCCTTAATATTCTTCCCAATATTTACTTTCATGTCTGGACAGTCTTGTAGCATGAAAGGGGTGTTTTCTCTTTCACCAAGGGTGTTCGGCATGAGGTGCGAGATATGAAGGGTATGAGGCGTGAGTGGGATTCGAAGGATTGCAGAGCACGTGCGTGTATACGATCAAAATATTGCTGCCAACCGCCAATTGCCAATCGATCCAGGTTGGGCTGGGGGAAATCCCCAACTACCCTGACATCTCATCTGTGGCTCCAACTCAAACATCTACACACTCTTCACCCTCGTCGGAGGCCGTGTGGGTGCCACCGCGAGAGTCAATTTCACCAACACCCAATACGTCACACGCATACCCTATACTCATAAATCATAATTAATTATCATGCTCAATACTCACAAATAATCATTAATTCTTATACTCAGATACTACAGTCCAGGAGTATGAGGACACCTAAAAAGCTTAGCGATCGAACATATGCACTCACTTATCGCAGGATGTCTTCGGAACGAAATAAGATAGAACAATTTCGAAAAAAGCTTTTGAAAACTTATTAATTTCGGCCGAAATGAGTCCTATTGAAAGCTTTTTTGATGAATAGAGACAGAGTTAGTGAGAGAGATTGGTATAACTTAGGTTTTTGCCAATTTTCTAGATGGGTAATTGTCAAATTGTAGGCAAATTTCAGCACCTACAGTGGCAATCATATTATTATTAGGAATTAAATATTTCATAACGGGAATTGATCTTATCACATGTAACTATTTTAAATCCAAAAGGGGCAGTTATGAAAATAATAAATAATAATGAATCCATGGGCACGCGCATATAATCAGTCGTACGCTGTTCTATTGTACCGTACGGTAATGATGCGAGAAAAATGTTAAAGTTTAACCTTTTTTATTGTTTATAAAAAAATAACAAATTTTAATTATCAAAAGTCACCTACTTATGAAAGAAAACACCACCAAGCAAGTAACGGAATTGTTTTCATAAATTTTTTTCACTCGGAAAATGGTTTTTAACGCACGTACGGTAATGACGTTTTTGTTGTCAAGATGCACTTTTCAGTTTTAATATCGGATTCACAGAAAAGAGAGTTAATATTTCAAGCTCAATTTTATAAAAACTTGTATTAAACAATACGCCTAATATTTTTGTATTTATTACTCAACTGTAACTACAATATTTTACTAGAAAAACAGACGTACGGTAATGACTTCTGAAATGGAAAAAATTGAGGGACAGACATCAAGGCTTTTAAAATATTATTTATTTGAAATAAAAAAATGTGCATACATTAAATTTATGTTCATGTGAAGTTTACAAACTTGATACGTTAAGCGTTTTTCAGGTTACTGTCTAAAAAAACGGAGAAAATCAGTTTATCCTTGTGCAAAGTGAGGCTGGGACGCCGTACGGTAATGACGTTTCGGGTGTTCTTACATTAAATTAAAGTAAATAGGAACAGAAATGAAAAAAAGGAACTGCCCATTCTGTACAGGATGATAATAAGTGTTTATTAAAATTTAAAAAAAATCGGCACGAGCTTCTAAGTTAATGTTATATTATTGGGACTTCAAGTTTGCCTTCAATTTGACAATTACCCAGATGTAATTTCAACTCCTGATAAAATATAGAAAAATAATGGTAAAAATTTGAAAGTTGCACAAAATTTACGCTAAAATTTCGTTTTTGAAATGAGCCCAAGAAAATGTAAAAATGTTCACTGGTTCTCGAGTTATCATAAAAAATGTAGACAAAGGATAGAAGATCGAGCACCGCTCAACTAAGCGATTTTGCTCTAGTGCACGCCTCTACATTTTTCATGGTAATTTGAGAATCGGTAAATATTTTTTAAGTTTCATTAGCTCATTTTGAAGAGAAAATGTCAAGGATCATTCTTTGACAGGTCAAATTTTGTTAATTTCCCAGGTCGAATAATTAGAACTTATTATCGGTTCATGTACTTTCTTAATTCATAACCCCCATATGAATAAAGTAAGGATCACCTTACATACCATTAACATAACCTGAAATTGTTCTACAATTTTTCACATTCTTTGAAATACAACGATTTTTTATGAGAGTACCGATTTCGGGTATAAAACGTTAGCATAACTTCAAATTCTTCAAAAATTTAAAATTTTATTTGAAATCGAATGATTTTTTTTACTAAAAATACAGATTTCCGGTGAAAAACGCTAACATGCCCTATTATTGTAAATATTATTTGAAATCTAATGATTTTTCATCAACAACAGCAATTTTAGAAAAAAAATTAACATAACATAGCAAAAAATTGTTTAGGATTTAAACCTTATAATTTTGGTTAGAATCGCCAATATCTACTGAAAAATGTTAACATAACCTTATATTGTTCAAAAATTTGTTATCTCTTTTGAAACTCATCGATTTTTTATTAAAATTACCGATTACGGGTATAAAACGCTAGCAAAACCAAAAATTCGGTATTGGATGACTATAAGCGATAATCTGAAAAATAATGAAAAACTGAAAAATCATTTGATTTTTTTCAATAAAAAATATCAATTTTCGACAAAACGCACAATTAACAGTTTTAAATTATAAATCTTTCCGAAATTTAATGATTTTTGTTAAAATAACTGATTTTCATTGAAAAACGTTAACGCAACCTTAAATTGTTCAAAAATTTACAATCTTCTTTGAAATCTAATAATTTTTTACCAAAAATATCGCTTTCCGGTGAAATGCTAACGTACCCTATTATTGTGAATAATGTTTGAAATAAAATTATTTTTAATAACAATAGAAATTTCAGACGTCAGTCACTTACATAAAATAGCAAAAAATTGTCTAATATTTTATTCTAATTTTGTTTGTTTAAAATCACCGATTTCTCATGGAAATTTTCAACATAACCTAAAATTGTTGAACAATTTTTCATCTTGTTTGAAAGCCAATGATTTTTTATTTAAAATCGAATGTTTTT
This sequence comes from Andricus quercusramuli, assembly GCA_932178445.1. Classification (NCBI taxonomy): domain Eukaryota; kingdom Metazoa; phylum Arthropoda; class Insecta; order Hymenoptera; family Cynipidae; genus Andricus; species Andricus quercusramuli. The sequence goes on along the minus strand of CAKNXH010002039.1, from coordinate 425,487 downwards.
TTCTAAAAATACCGATTTTCGGTATAAAATGACAACATAACCTAAAATTGATAAAAAGCTGTCAATCTGTGAAATATAATTTTTCATTCATTTAAAATATGAACTTTCGAAAATGATAGAAAATCAAATTCAAGATTGTTTGAAGATTCTAAATATTGTTTAAGTTATTATGATATTTCTTTGAAAATGCTTACTTTTGATGTAAAATGCAAACGTAACCTAAAACTGTTTAAAAATTATGAATATTTTATATAATCTGATGATTTGTTAAAAAGTTTTATTATCTCAAGCAAAATAATTGGCCTTGAGTCTACAAATTTTTGTTTGAAAATAACAATTACAGCTGAAATACATCAAACATAACCTAAAGTTGTTGATAATTTGTAAATAATCTTTGATGCCTAATAATTTTTTGATGAAAACACAAATAATTTCAGACGAAAAACACTCACATACAGCAAATTGTTCAGAATTGAAAATATTTTTCGAAATCCAATAATTTTTGTTTGAAATAATTGGTTCTCTATGAAAAGCGTCAATATAACCTGAAATAATAATGTGAAGGGACAACCTAACCTAAAGTTGTTCAAAAATTATGAACTTTTTAAATCTAATGATTTTTGTTAAGAAATTTCAATTTCTGGTGAAAAACGCTAAGAATACAAAAAAAAAACTTTTTTAATTTTGAATATTTTAAATCAAATAATTGTTCATAAAAATACCAATTTTCGGTGTACAACGGTAACATAACCTAATTTTGTTTTGGAAATTGGGAATCTTGATGATAATTTTTGTTAAAAAATGCTAAATTACAGCGAAAAAACTAAGACAACTCAAATTTTTTAGAAACTTTAAGTCTTTTTCGAAACTTTATGATTTTATATTTAAATTTTTCTTAAAAAATACTAATTTCCAGCAAAAAGCATTAGTTTAAAATTTCAAATTTAAGAGATGGGAAAATTATATAAAGAAAGTGTAATGAAATAAAAATTTCTGAACAATATTAATTGAAAATTTTTTTCCAGCAATTTATACACATAAGTTTAAACTATGGAAGGAAGTGTCACGTCCTTTGACTTTGGAAGATTTCTCTTGCGGATTTTTCATGATGATTTTTCATTATTTCATTATTATTATTATTATTATTATTATTATTATTATTATTATTATTATTATTAATTCATTAGGCCATTTTCAATAAATAATCAAAATGATTTATATTGGCTTTAAATCACATGCAATGTAAAATAACGGAAATTAAAAAAAAAATTATCATACTCTTCTTAGAATAGGCGACCAAAACTGAAGGCCATTTTTGGATTAGCTTTTCTCTGAAATTTTTATTTGAGTTCCCTTCAATTGAAATAATGATCATTCAAATAAAAAAATTCTTCTTGAAAAATTTCAAAATAGTTGAATCAAATTTTCAAAACTATATGAGATTTTATATTTAAATATTTTTCGAATCGAAAATTTCTATCTTAAGGCTTTCCAAGTTTGAAGCCAATTTTCTTTAAATGAGATTGCCGTCCAGTTTTGATTGTTTCTAAATTGAAAGAGTTTGGATTATTTTAAAAACTTTCAATTTCACGCTTCTTTTAACAATTTCGTAAGCTTCTATTTTAGAAATACATTTAGCTCTGAATATAATGTTGTACGTGGCCGACTTTTCGCATCATCGATTTTTCTATGGGATAATAGTTTCATTTTGAAATGCAATATTTTAAAAAGTCGATTTTTGTTTTTGGATAAAAGTTAAATTACTTTTTGAAAAATGTTGTTCTAGTTTATAATTCATACTTTCGGGTTGAAAATTGAACTGTTTTGTAGAGAATCGACATTTTTGGCTGAAAACTTGAATACTTTAAAAGAAAATTAAACTATTTCGTTAAAAATTAATTTTCTTCTTGAAAATTTATCTTTCTGGTCGGAAATTCATATTTTCGTTTTGAAATTTCAACTGTTTTTATACAGTTTATTTAAAAAAAATAAAAATTCAACAATTTTGTTCAAAATTAATGTATTGAATTGAAAATTCTTATTTTCCAGGTGAAAATTAACTAGTTACTGTGAAGGTTAACAACTTTTCTAAAAATTAATTTTTGATTTAGTTGAAGAATCATCTTTTTGCGTTGAAAATTCAACTGTTTTTTAGACAATTTTATATATTTTGTTGAAAATTCGTCTTTTCTAGTTGAAAAATCAACCAGTTAGTGTGAAGTTAAACTATTATCAAAAAAATTATTTTTTTTAGACTAAAATTAATTGGGGTAATAAAGTTTAAGTGTGTTGTTTAAAATGTATGTGTTTGGTTAAAATGTTAAATATTTGTTTCAAAATTGATATTTTTGGTTGAAAATTCAACTACTTGGTTGAAAGTTGAACTTTTTTGTTAAAAATTCTTTTTTTTATCTGAAAATTCTTGTTTTTGGTCAGAAAAATAATCTTGTTTGTTGGAAAATTCTTTTTTGTTGAAGATTCAACTATTTAGTTATAATATCGTCTTTTGGGTTGAATAAAACTATTCGCACATACGTTTTTTCTGCTTAAAATTATTTTTTTAAACTTAAATTTTTAATTAACAATTCAACTATTCAGTTCGAAATTAATTTTCTTTTTAAATTGAAAATTCATCTAATTGGTTGAGGATTCAACTATTTTGTTGGTAATTAGTTTTTTCGTTAAATTACATTTTTGGTTTTAATATCAACTTTTTCGTCAAGAATATTAATCTTTTTTAGTTGAAAAAACAACTAGATGGCTTAAAGTGTTTTTAATCAATTTTTTGTTTGGAAATTATTTTTTTTTATAATTAATTTTTTAAAATTATTTTTTCTTTCAAATTAATAGTTTTGGTTGAAAATTCAACTTTTTTGTAGATGATTCGTTTACTTTTCACATCAAAATTCAACAATTATGTTCAAAATTGACGTATTTTGATAGAAAATCGTATTTTCTGGTTGAAAAGCCAACCAGTTAGTTTAAAGTTAAACTACTTTTTAAAAAATTTTATTTTATTTTCAGTTGTAAATTCATTTACGGTTTGAAAGTTGAACCGTTTTGTAAAAAATTCGTCTTTTTAGCTTGAAAATTTTATTATTTTGTTAGAAATTAATCTTTTTTTGTTGAAAATGCATCTAATTGGTTGCGGATTCAACTATTTTGTCGGTAATTGGTTTGAAGAAAGTTCTTCTTCTTGGCAGGAAAATTCAACTATTTGTGAAAAATTAATTTTTTTGGTTCGAAATTCATATTTTGAGTTAAAAATTCAACTGTTTGGTTAAAAATTAAACTATTTTCATTAAAATTCAATTATTCGGTGAAAAATAAACTTTTTTCTTGAAAAATCATAGTTTCGTGTTGAAAATTCAACTCTTTTGTAAATAATTCGTTTTTTTAACATCAAAATTCAACAATTTGGTAGGAAATTAAACTATTTGATTTGAAATTAATTTCTTTTAAATTCATCTTTTTGAATAAAAAATTAACTATTTGCTTAAAAATTGATATTTTTTTATTGAAAATTCAACTAATTGGTTGAAAGATGAAATATTTTGTTGAAAATTAATTTTTTTAAGATTAAATTATTCGGTTGATAATTCAACATTTTTGATCACAATTCGTGCTTTTTTTTGTTAAAAAACAATTTTTTTATCTAAGAATTTAACTATTTCATATTTAGTTGGAAATTTATCAATTATAAGTTTGAAATTCAACTGTTACGTAGAAAATTCATGTTTTTGATTAGAAAATAATCTTGTTTGTTGAGAATTTCTTGCTTTTTGATGAAGATTAAACTTTTTAGTTAGAAAATCGTCTTTTTTGGTTGAATGAAACTGTTCCAAAATACGTTTTTTTGGTTTAAAATAATTTTTCAAAGTGAAGATTTGACGATTTAATTTTTGGTTCAAAAAATATCTTTCTTGATTGAAAGTTTAATTAAATAGTTGAAAATTAATCTTTCTTGATTCAAAATTCTTCTGATTGGTTAAGGATTCAACTATATTTTTTTAATTCGTTTATTATTTTATTTAATCACCTTTCTGGGTTGAAAATGAACTTTTTTTGGTTGAAAATTCAACTGTTCTTCGATCAATTTTAATCTTTTTTGTTCGGAAATTCGAACATTTGGTTGAAAATTTAGCTTTGAAGATCGAAAATTCAATTATTTTGATAACGAAATATTTTTTGGTCGAAAATTTAACTGTTCTGGTTGCAATTCGTCCGTTTGGATTGAAAATTCATTTCTCATGGTAGGAAAGTCTTTTTTTTTGGTTAAAAATCAAAGGAATTCGAAAAAAATTCATCTATTTGGTTCTTACTGCAACTGTTTGGTTAAAATTTAATTTGTTTCTCTGGAGAATTCATTTTTTTCAGGATCGAAAATCAATTGTTGTTTTGAAAATGCAATATATACTTCCACTTAAAGTTTTAGGAATTTGAAGTGTTTGATATCGAAATTATATATTTTTTTTTGGTTGAGGATTGAACTAGTTTGTTGACAATTCATCTTTTTTGTTTGAATTCAATTTTTTGTGTTGAAATATGAACTGTTACGTGTTTCGTTGAGAATTTATTTTTTTTTGTCAAAAATTCAACAAGTTGGTTTAAAGTTAAACCACTTAAAAAAAATTAATTGTAGTTTTAGTCATATTCTCGATTCAAAAATTGATCTGTTATGCAGAAAATTAAACTATTTGATTGAAAACTCTTTGGTAGAAAACAAATCTTTTTGTTTAGGAATCATATTTCCGAATTAAAACTTGAACTGTTTTGTAGATAATTTGTTTGTTTTTTTACTTCAAAATTCAATCATTTTGTTAAAAACTTATGTATTTTGTTGAAAATTCGTCTTTACTACGAGAAAACTCAACTAGTTAGTGTAAAGTTAAACTGCTTGCGAACAAATCAAATATTGTTTTAGTTAAAAAATTCACTCACGGATTGGAAGTTTAAATGTTTTGTAGAAAAATCGTCTTTTTGCCTTGAAAATTCAACAATTTGACAGAAAATTAAACTATTTGCTTCAAAATTAATTTTTATTCGTTTAAAAATTCATCTCTTACGTTGAAAATTAAACTATTTGTTTGAGAATTGATCTTTTTTGGTTGAAAATTCAACTGCTTGGTTGAAAATTGTACTTGTTCGTTGAAAATTCGTTTTTTTGTTCAAAATTAATTTTTTCTATCTTGGAATTTAACTATTCCATTTTTAGTTGGAAATTTATTCTTCCTAAGTTCAAAAATGCAACTGTTCAGTAAAAAATGTATGTACCATATTTATTACCATTCCATTTTTTGGTTGAAAATCATTTTTTTTTTATTTGAAAATTCAACTATTTGGTTCAAAATTGATCTCTCTTGATTCATCGTTTATGGTAAACAGAGTCATCTTTCTTGGTTAAAAAATAACTTTTTTGTTGAAAATTCATCTGGTTTTCAGTTGAATTTTTATCTTTTTCTTCAAAAATGCGACCATTTGGTTGAAAATGCATCTTTGTAATTTGAAAATTCAACTATTTTGGCAATGACATTTTTGTTGGTCGGAAATTCGACTCTCATATTCAAAATTTGTCCTTTGGGATTAAAAATTCATCTATGATGGTAAAAAAGTCATCTTATTTGGTTGAAAATTCAGCTGACTTCAAAAAAATTTATTTTTTTTTGGCTTGAAACTTTAACTATTTTGTTAAAAGTGCAACTATTATTTTGAAAATTCTTTCTTTTCGCTTGAATGTCAATTTGGATTGAAATCTGAAATGTTTTGTAGAAAAATCGTCTTTTTGCCTTGAAAATTCAACAATTTAACAGAAAATGACACTATTTGTATCAAAATTAATTTTTGTTTGTTGGGATATTCACCTCTTACGTTGAAAATGAAACTATTTGGTTCAAAATTGTTTTTTTTTGTTCAAACTTAATTTTTTTTATATTGAAATTTAACTATTCCATTTTTCGTTGGAAATTTATCCTTCTCAAATTCAAAAATTCAACTCTTCAGTAAAAAATGCATGTACTTCATTGAAAATGAATGTTTTTGTTTACAAAAATAATATTGTTTATTAAAAATGTTTCCTTTTGGATTAAAGATTCAACTGTTTAGTTATATTTTCTATATATTAAACTGGTTAAAAATATGTTTTTTTTTGTTCAAAATCATGATCCAATGAATTTTTCAACTGAGTATTTGACGATTCAATTTTTGGTTGAAAATTTTTTTTTTTGTTTTAAATTGAAAATTCAACTATTTTCTTGAAAATTCATTTTTTGTTGTTTAATTCAACTACAAAAAATTCGTATTTTGGTAGAAAATTCATCGTTTATGGTAAAAAGTGTCATTTTCATACTTGGTTTAAAATTTATCTTTCTTGATTGAAAGTTCACCTAATTGGTTGAGAATTCAACTATTTTGTTGAAAATTATTATTTTTTTGTTTAAATCAACTAGTTAAAAATTTCTATTTTGGTAAAAAAAGTCACCTTGCTTGTTCGAAAATTCAGCTGACTTCGAACAAATTAATTTTTTTGGCTTGAAAATTCAACTATTGGGTTAAAAGTTTAACTATTATGTCAAAAATTCTTTTTTTGCTTGAATGCTTATTTGTTCAACTATTTGCTTAAAATTTGATTTGCAGGCGAGAATTCGTCTTTTTGGGTTGAAACCTCATCTCTGTCGGGAGAAAACTTTTTTGGTTGAAAATTCAACTATTGTGTTCAACATAATATCTAAATCAATTTTATTTGAAAAAACATATTCCCTTATTATTCTCCTTTTTTCATGAAAAATCACCCTATTTCCTCTCTTTTCAGAGAATTTTGGGCTACTATCCTTTTCAGGCATAAGGCGATGACAAAACTACACCCGTCAACAAGGGGTGCCGGGGGGTAAAAATATTCCATCTGTCTTGGTTGAAAAAGAACTTTTTTGTTCAAAATTCGTCCTTTTGGATTGAAAATGCATCCAAGATGATAAAAATCTTGCTTTTAAATTTAAATCTTGCTTGTTGGCAATTTCAGCTGACTTCGAACAAATTTATTTTTTTTTTGGCTTGAAACTTTAACTATTTTGTTAAAAGTGCAACTATTATGTTGAAAATTCTTTTTTTTTGCTTGAATGTCCATTTGGATTTAAAGCTGAAATGTTTAGCAGAAAAGTTGTCTTTTTGTCTTGAAAATTCAACAATTGAACAGAAAATGACTGTTTGAAAAAATATATTCCCTTATTATTTTCCTTTTTTCATGAAAAATCACCCTATTTCCTCTCTTTTCAGAGAATTTTGGGCCACTATCCTTTTCAGGCATAAGGTAATGACAAAACTACACCCGTCAACAAGGGGTGCCGGGGGGTAAAAAAATTCCAAAATTGTTAACGCAGTTTATAGACAACCCCTTATATTCCTCGTAGTCTAGAGCTGTATGAGACTTGGAGACAGGAGACAGGAAGGGAGTCGACCTTGACCCGGATGCTTAACGGGGAATTAGGGAAATCGGTGAGCTTGAGCTGAACCACCGTGGCCGTATTCGTAGTCGTAGTAGTAGTAGTAGAGTAGCAGTAGCAGCACAGGATAGGGATGGCCCTCTCGGTATTGATGCAGCCTGCCCAAGCCAACCAAGCCTGCTGGTTGACAGGAGACCCCTAGCCAAACCCAAACCTAGCTCCTGCCGGCAGCCCAGACCTACCAGGCCTACAAACCCTGGCCAAAATCGACGCATGCGCAAGACCTCTCCCTCGTTCGAAAAGGGGGTGAGTGAGCAGAAGCAGGAGCAGGAAGAGGGGGATCTTACCCCCCTCCCACGCCCCTCCCGTACTGTTTACAGGATAACAGGATCCTGCCTGCCTAGCTGGCTCAGTGCAACTCAGTGTCGCGATACACGGCACTGGAAAGCCGCCCTCGTGTACCTTATCGCACCTCGTCCCTTTTTTCCTATGATATGCGTTCCTAGTGGTGTGTATGCGTATTCGAGCCTCAGCCTCATCAGCAACAGGTGAGTCAGACCGAGTGCGAGTATTCATCCTATGAGACAGATAAAGGCAGAGGAATCAGAAAAAAGGGGGTTAAGTGGATACGTGTGCAGTGAGATGGTTAAACGGGAGGTTAGGTAATAATCAGCCGGTTACGCTTGCGGCTACCAATTATCGCGAGTGGCGCGTGGGTTAGGGAAAAAGGAGCTTTTTCACGCCCACGTAAATAGAGACCGGTCAAATTGGCACTTTTCGGGAAAGCTCAGAGGCCACTGTAATTAGAGCTTGCAGTGGGCTAATTCTGCGGTGAGAAGATAATTACCGAGGAGAGTTTGTGGCACCTGTGGTTTGGATGCATCACCTTGATGCCACGGTGCCACAACCACATGCTTTAAGTACAGTGGCAAAGTTTGTTATTACGGAGATATTATTGTTGAATATTTTGTGGGGTGGGGGGAACCTCCCCACAGTGAATAATGCACCCTAAAGTGGATAATAGGGTGGTTCTAATTTTTTATTCTTCGAATTTTCATGCACTACCTCTCCGAATTTATTCGAAGCTGAAAAAAAATTAAATACGTTTCTTTTTTGAAAAAAATAGGTGGCCTCCTACAAGCCCCATGAAGTTCAACACGTATTTCCCATGAGAAAGAAATACGTTTTTGTACATTTTATTTAGAATCATTAATATTAGGTGTATTGTGTTGACACTCAACATTTTTCTTTTCAATTCGTCAAGGATTTCTCATCAACAATATTTCAATATTTCTCATCAACAATAATAAATTGTTTAAACAATTATTCCTGTCAATTTTAATAAGGTGTTTCCTCACAGCATGTAAAAATTTCGGAAAAGTTTTGGAATTTTAGGAAAAACAGCAACTTTTTAGCATTATATTAAGAGAATTTGTTATTAATAATATATTTTTTAAATAATTATTTTTGTTAACGTCAATTGATCGTTGCCTCGCTTGAACTAAAAATTTTTAAAAAATTTAGATGAAACCATGACTTTTTAACATTCGGAAATCCTAAAAAGTTCTTTGAAATCCCTTAAAATCTTTGGAAATTGTAATTCATTAGAAATTTCTTTGAAAATAAATTAAATTAGGCTTATTTTTTAAGATCTTGAAAAAAATTCAAATTCCTTAAAATCTTTACAAATCTTTGGATATTTAATAAAATCCTTTAAATCTTGTGAAATTCCTTTAAATATTTTAAAATCACTTAAAATATTTTTTATCATTAGAGATACCTTAAAATTTCCTTCTCAAAAATTTAGTTATCTAGAAATACCTTAAAATCTTCGAAATACTAAAAAATTCGTTGAAATCCCTTGAATGTTTTTAAATGTTAAAAAATTCGTTAAAAACCTCAAAATTTCGAATGAAAATCTTTAAATCTTGTGAAATTCCATAAAATACCTAAAAATCCCTTAAAATATTTGTAATCAATAGAAATCCTTTAAAATTATCTTTTCAAAAATCCCTTGAAATTTGATAAATGTCATGACATTCTTTCAAAAGCCTTAAAATCCTGAAATTCATGAAATCCGTAAAAATCTCGTGTAGAAAAATTTAATTTATTTCCTAAAGTTCTCTGGAAATCCGTTGAAATTCCTTGAAAAAAATCTTGCAAATTTCTTGATATCTTTGAAAATCCTGAATATTTTTATGAAATCCTTTGAAATCTTTGGGAATGATAAAAATCTATAAAACAAATAAAAATCAAAAATCGTTTGAAATTTCTTCTAATATAATTTAAATTAAACTTATTTATCAAAGTTTTCTACAAGAAAGTCTGAATTCCTAGAAATTTTTGAAATCTTTAAAAATCCTTGGATATTTATTAAAATTCTTTAAATCTGGTGAAATTTTTAAAATACCTTAAAATCCTTTAAAATTGTATCATCTAGAATGTAGTTTTTTAGAAATCCTTTGAAATGTTTGGAAATCCTAGAAAACTCTTTCACATACTTTGAATCTTTGGAAATCATAGAAATCTATAAAACAAATCAAAATCAGTAGAAATAATTTGAAATTCCTTTAAATATATCAATTAAATTAAACTTATTGATTGAAGATTTTTTTTTGAAAGACGCAATCCATAGAAATCTTTGAAATCCTTTGAAATTCCTTAAAATACTTTAAAATCCGTTGAAATTTTATTTTTTACAATATAGTTATTTGGGAATCCTGAAAAATTCTCTGAAATCCTTTGACATTTTTGAACTCTCTTAAATTCTTTTAAAAACCTCAAAACCTTGAAATTGTTCAAATCTGTAGAAATTGCTTGAAATAAAAGGTAATTTATTCCCTAGAGTTCTCTAGAAATTAGCTAAAATCCCGTAAAACCCCTTGAAAGTCAAAAAATTTTGAGGACCTATAGCATCCATTAAATATTGTAAAAATCCTTGAAATTTGTTGGAATCTTTGGAAATTTTAAACAATTCTTTGAAATTCCTTGAAATCTTCAAAAATAGTAAGAATCCAGAAAAATAAGTAGATATCATTTGCAATTTTTTGAATATCAATGAAATTTCAATTATTAAATATTATTTAATTATTAATTATTATTATTCATCGTTAGGAAACCCTTGAAATTTTTATTCTCTAGAACTTAGTTATTTAGCAAAAATCCCTTCGAAATGAAATTTAATTTTTTCCCTAAAGTTCTTCAGAAATCCCTTGAAATCCCTTGAAATCTGGAAATCGTAAAAATAAAAAAAAATAAGTAGAAATCATTTGAAAATTCTTGATTTTAAATTAAATTTGAATCGTCAATTACATTTCTCTGAAAAAGCTATTTATAACACCCCTACAAATCTTCGAAATCTTTTGAAAGCCTTTGAAATTCAAAAGTTCTTTGAATTCCTGTAAAATTCCTTGGAATACCCTGAAATCCCATGTAATATTTCAAACCGCTAGGGAACCCCTTGGAATTTCATTCTCTAGAATTTTTGTTTGGAAATCCCTTGACATTTTTCTAAACCCTAACAAATTCTTCGAAATCTCTTGAAATCTTCGAAAATCATAACAATCCAGAAAAATAAGTAGAAATGGTTCGAAATTTCGTGAATATGAATTCCTTTGAATTCCCGAAAATCCCATAAAATCTTTGGAATCACTAGGAATTACTTGGAATTTCATTTTTCACGATTGACTACTTCAGAAATCTCTTGAAATCTTTGACATCCTTTGAGATTAAATAAGTTCCTTCAAATCCTGTAAAATTCCTTGAAATATCCTAAAATCCCATAAAATCTTTGAAATCGCTAGGATTCCCTTAGAATTTCATTCTTCAGAATTGATTTCTTTTGAAATTCCTTGTAATCTTGTAAAATTCTTTGAGATATCCCAAAATGTGATAAAATCCTTGAAATCATTAGAAGTCCCTAGGAATTATTTCTTTAGAAATCCCTTGATATCTTTGAAAATCCTAAAAAATTCCTTCAAATCCGTTGAAATCTTTGGAAATCGTAAAAAACCATAAAAATAAGAAGATATTTGCAATTTTTCAAATCTAAACTAGATTTAAATTATTAATAACATTGATCTAGAAGCGCCATTCAAATTTCTAGAAATCTTTGAAATCCATTGAAATCCTTTTAAATTTAACAAATTCCTTTAAATCTTGTGAAATTTTTTGAAATACCCTACAATCTATTAAAATCTTTGGAATCTCTTGGAATTTCACTATCTAGAATTGATTCATGCAGAAATCCCTTGAAATCTTTGAAATCCTCAGAGATTCAATCAATTTCTTTAAATCTGGTAAAATTCCTTAAAATATCCTGAAATCCCATAACATTTTTGAAATCGCTAGGAGTTCCTTGGAATTAAATTTTTTTAAAATAGATTTCTTTAGAAATCTCTAGAAATCTTTTGAAATCCTTTGAGATTTAATGAATTCCTTTGAATCCTGTAAAATTCCTTGAAATACCCTAAAATCCCATACAATTTTTCGAACCGCTAGGAATGCCTTGGAGTTTCATTCTCTAGATTTTTTTCTATAAATCCCTTGAAATTTTTGTAAATCCTAACAAATTCTTCGAAATCTCTTGAAATCTTCGAAAATCATAAAAATCCAGAAAAATAAGTGGGAATCGTTTGAAATTTCTTGAGTATGAATTCCTTGAAATTCCCTAAAATTCCATAAAATCTTTGAAATCACCAGGAATCCCTTGGAATTTCATTTTTCACGATTGACTACTTCAGAAATCTCTTGAAATCTTTGACATCCTTTGAGATTAAATAAGTTCCTTCAAATCCTGTAAAATTCCTTGAAATATCCTAAAATCCCATAAAATCTTTGAAATCGTTAGGAGTCCCTTAGAATTTCATTCTTCAGAATTGATTTCTTTTGAAATTCCTTGTAATCTTGTAAAATTCTTTGAGATATCCCAAAATGTGATAAAATCCTTTAAATCATTAGAAGTCCCTAGGAATTATTTCTTTAGAAATCCCTTGATATCTTTGAAAATCCTAAAAAATTCCTTCAAATCCGTTAAAATCGTAAAAAACCATAAAAATAAGAAGATATGTGCAATTTTTCAAATCTAAACTAGATTTCAATTATTAATAACATTGATCTAGAAGCGCCATTCAAATTCCTAGGAATCTTTGAAATCCTTCTAAATCCTTTTAAATATAACAAATTCCTTTAAATCTTGTGAAATTTTTTGAAATACCCTAAAATCCATTAAAATCTTTGGAATCTCTTGGAATTTCACTATCTAGAATTAATGTTTGCAGAAATCCCTTGAAATCTTTGAAATCCTTTGAGATATAATGAATTTCTTTGAATCTCGTAAAATTCCTTAAAATATTCCTGAAATCCCATAAATTTTTGAAATCGCTAGGAGTTCCTTGGAATTAATTTTTTTTTAAATTGATTTCTTTAGAAATCTCTAGAAATCTTTTGAAATCCTTTGAGATTTAATGAATTCCCTTGAATCCTGTAAAATTCCTTGAAATACCCTAAAGTCCCATACAATATTTGGAACCGCTAGGAATCCCTTGGAATTTCATTCTCTAGAATTTTTTTTCGGAAATCCCTTGAAATTTTCGTAAATCCTAATAAATTCTTCGAAATCTCTTGAAATCTTTGGAAATCATAAAAATCTAGAAAAATAAGTGGAAATCGTTTGAAATTTCGTGAATATGAATTCCTTGGAATTCCCGAAAATCCCATAAAATCTTTGGAACCACTAGAAATCCCTTGGAATTTCATTCTTCAGGATTGACTTCTTTAGAAATCCCTTGAAATCTTTGAAAATCCTGAAAAATATCTTCAAATCCGTTGAAATCTTTGGAAATCGTAAAAACCCATAAAAATAAGTAGATATTTGGAATTTCTCAAATCTAAATTAAATTTCAATTATTAATTACATTTGTCTAGAAGCGCCATTTAAATTACTAGAAATCTTTGAAATCCTTTGAAATCCTTTTAAATTTAAAGAATTTCTTTAAATCTTGTGAAATTGTTTGAAATACCCTAAAATTCATTAAAATCTTTGGAATCTCTTGGAATTTCACTATCTAGAATTAGTTTTTGCAGAAATCCCTTGAAATCCTTTTAAATTTAAAGAATTTCTTTAAATCTTGTGAAATTGTTGGAAATACCCTAAAATTCATTAAAATCTTTGGAATCTCTTGGAATTTCACTATCTAGAATTAGTTTTTGCAGAAATCCCTTGAAATCTTTGAAATCCTTTGAGATTCAATCAATTTCTTTAAATCTGGTAAAATTCCTTTAAATACCCTAAAATGCCATACAGTCTTTGGAACCGCTAGAAATCCCTTGGAATTTCATTCTCTAGAATTTATTTCTTTAGAAATTCCGTGAAATCTTGAGAAATCCTAAAAAATTCTTTCAAATCTCTTGAAATCTTTGGAAATCGTAAAAATCCATAAAAATAAGTAGAAATCATTTAAAATTTCTTGAATATGAATTCCTTGAAATTTCCTAAAATCCCATAAAACCTTGGAAATGCTAGGAATCCCTTGAAATTTTATTCTCCGGATTTGATTTAATTAGAAGTCCCTTGAAAACTTTGGACATCCGACAAAAATCTTCGAAATCCTTGGCAATTTTGAAAGTATCTAAAAAATTCTGTCAAAAGTCTTAAAATCTTCAAATTGTTGAAATCCTATGAAACTCCTATAAAATTCCTTAAAATCTGTGGAATCATGTGAAATCCCTTGAAATAATTGAAAATCCGGCGTTAGAAAATGAATAATTTTTTTGTGATTTGTCAAGTGTTTTTCTTTAATTCTGTTAGTAGTTTGACATGATTTATTTGTATGCTGATTTTCTTATAATAATGTTTCTAGAATCGCGAAAAAATTATAAGAAATTTATTATAGAATCAGAAAAATAGAAATGAAATTTGCTTTCCTAGTTAGTTTCCAATGCTATTTTATTATTTACAAGAGCAAAAAAGAATCCCAAATTATCAATTTCGAATTCTGCTATAAAATTGTCATAACTAAATCAGAGTGAAAACTTTCTGCAATATTGGATATTTAGAAACAAAACCTATAAACCTATTTATTGGGGGATATAAAAGTTTTCTCATTTCTGCCATATATATGGAGGTAAATAAATATAAAATATTTATAATTTCATTAAAACTTTGGCTCCATGCAATATAATAGAAAATAGGAAAACTGGGATAAAACTTTATAGCTGATGGAATATAAGAGATCGATCTTTTTATCCAATGAGCTTTTTAAGCAATTATCTTAGGGACCATACTTAAATTACGTAACAGCTCAAGGGGGAGGGATTTACAAAAAATTCTTGCGAAGTCAGGCAAAATGAAAAATTGGTTAGGGGAAAATTAGGGATTTTTTCAAATTAAGTTTTGAGGTAACTCTGATATAATATTCTTATTAGTAATTTATTTTTCTTGTATTTATGTTTATTTTTGTGTTTTTTTGCACATGCTTTCTCCATAAGATTATCTTTTTAGTTATAAATCTTATTATTTGTTTGGAAATTCAAAAATTTTGTTAAAAGTCATTCTTTTTGTTTGAAAATTTAACTGTTCTGTTGAAAATTCAACAATTTCGTAGTATATTTTCCTGATTTAAAATTCATAGTTTGGTGATGAAAAGTTTACTAAAATCTTTTTTGGATGAAGATTCAACTATGTTTTGGATATTTGTTCTTTTAGTTTTGAAATTCATCTATTTTGGTAAAAATTGCATCTTTCTTAGATGAAAATTCAACTGTTTAGTTAAAAATTTAAACATTTTGTCAAAAAGTCATCCTTTTTGTTTGGAAAGTTGACTGTTTTTTTTTTTAATTCAACTATTTCGCAGAAAATTTACTTGTTTTTTAAAACTCATATTATGACGTTGAAAAGTCGAGTGTAATATTTTTCGTATGAAAATTCAACTATTTTTTTGAAAGTTTTGTCTTCTTGGTTTAAAAATGCATCTTTTTTGTTGAAGATTCAAAATTTTTGTTAAAAAGTCATCCTTTTTGGTTAAAAATGAATTTTTGTTGAAAATTCGACTATTTCGTAGAAATTTTCCTTGTTGATTAAATCTTTTTGGTATAAAACATCAACTATTTTGTTGAAAAGTTGTCTTTCTTAATTTAAAATTCATCTATTTTGGTAAAAATTGCAACTTTCTTAGATAAAAATTCAACTGTTTAGTTGAAAATTGAAAAATTATGTTAAAGAGTCATCCTTTTTGGTTAAAAATTCAACTGAAATCTTTTTTGGATGAATAGGTATGTAACTATTTTGTTAAAAAGTCATCCTTTTTGGCTGAAAAGTTGACTGTTTTTTGAAAATTCAACTATTTCGCAGAAAATTTACTTGTTTTTTAAAACTCACATATTTTGATGTTGAAAATTCAAGTGTAATATTTTTTGTATGAAAATTCAACTGTTTTTTGGAAAATTTGTCTATTTGGTTTGAAAATGTATCTGTTTTGGTAGAATTCTTATCTTTCTTGGATAAAAATGCATTTTTTTGTTGAAGATTCAAAATTTTTTTAAAAAGTCATCCTTTTTGGTTGAAGATTAAACTTTTTGTTGAAAATTCTACTATTTCGTAGACAATTTCCTTGTTGTTTAAAATTCATATTTTGATGTTGAAACGCTGGCTAAAATCTTTTTAGGGTGAAACATCAACTATTTTGTTGTAAATTTGTCTTTCTAAATTCAAAATTGATCTATTTAAGTAGAAATTTCAACTTTCTTTGATAAAAATGCTATTTTTTAGTTGAAAATTAAACAATTTTTTTAAAAATTCATCCTTTTTGGTTAAAAATTCAACTTTTTTGTTAAAAATTCATCTTTTTGGATTGGAAATTCAAGTATCCGAGCAGGAAATTTACTTCTTATTTCAAACTCATATTTTGATGTTGAAAAGTCAACTGAAATTTTTCCTGGGTAAATATTCAACAATTTTTCTGGAAATTTGTGTTTTTAATTGAAAAATTCACCTATTTTAGTAAAAATTTCATCTTTCTTGAGTAAAAATGCAACTGTCTGGTTAAAAATTCAACAATTTTGTTAAAAAATCATCATTTTTGGCTGAAAATTCAATTTTTTTGTTGAAAATTTCAATAATATGTAGAAAATTTACTTCTTATTTTTAACTTATATTTTGATGTTGAAAAGTCAACTGAAATGCTTTTTGGATACAAATTCAAGTAATTTTTAAAGTTCTCTTTTTAATTAAGAAATTCATCTATTTTAGTGAAATATATTTTGTTGAAAATTCGTCTTTTTAGATTGAAAATTCAAGTATCTGCGTAGGAAATTTACTCCTTGTTTGAAACTCATATTTTGATGTTGAGAAGTCCAACTAAAATCTTTCTTAAATGAAAATTCGATTTTTGTGTGAAAATTTGTTATTTTGATTTAAAAATTCATCTATTTTAATCGGAATTTCATCTTTCTTGGATAAAAATGCAACTCGTTGGTTAAAAATTAATCTTCTTTGCTCGAGGATTCAACTACATTTTCGGAAAATTTTTTTTGAATGACTTTGTTGAGAAATAAGTTTTTTTGTTGAAGATTCATATTTTTAGTTGAAAATTCATCTCTTTGGTTAAAAGTTCAACAGTTTTGTTGAAAACTGATCTTTCTGATTGAAAATTCAACTTCGTGGGTAAAGGCTGAACTACTTTTTCGACATTTTTTTCTTAATGAAGATTTATTTTTTTGATTGAAAATTGAATTATTTTAACAAAGGGTGGAGAATTTGAAGAGAATTTGCAAAAACGATCATTTTTAAAACTTATTTTTTATGTTCTTTTTCTTGAAGAATGTATAACGTTGTAAATTATTATCAATTTTAAGAAACGGGGTGAAAAAATAAACTTACCTGTAAATTACCAGTAAGTTGTCGACCTGACGTAAATTACGATTTTTAATAAAAAAAGGGAATAATGAAGGAATAAATTATTTCGAATAAAATTAATGCAAATACCATATCGAATTCAATATGAAACACTTCTAATTCGTAAAATTTCAAATCAAAAAATATAATATATAGAATTTCCAACAGGATAGTTGAATTTTAACTAAAAAAAAACAATTTATCAAACAACCAAAAATTAAATTTTAACCAAACAAAATCGGTAAATTTCCAGTTTAGAAAATAATTTTAAATAATGAAAAACGAATTTTGAACAAAATAGTCCAATTATCGACCCAAGAGAAGAATCTTCAACAAAATAGTTAAACTTTCAACCAAATAGTTACATTTTCAAGCTAAAAAGATGCATTTTTTGGAGGTCGGATAAATTTTCAACCGAAAAAATGTCTTTTATATCATAAAGAATTAATTTTCAATCAAACAGGACGAAATGTTATCAGAAAAGTTGAATTTTCGACCAAGAAAGATGACTTTTTCAACATAAACGATGAATTTTCTATAAAAATACGAACTTTTATCCAGTTTAATTAAACAAAAAAAAACGAATTTTTAACAAAATAGTCGAAGTCTCAGCCAATTAGATGAATTTTCAATAAAAAATGATGAATTTTAAATCAAATAGTTGAATTTTCAATTAAGAAATTTTTTGAATCAAGAATGCAATAGTCAGAATTTCTGTTTAAAAATTAATTTTAAACAGAAAAATAACGTCTTTTTGACTAGCACAATTAAAAAAAAACTAAGTAGTTGAATCTTCAGCCGAAAAGAAAAAATTTTCAAAAAACAAGATTATTGAAGTAACCAAAAAAAAACAAATTCTCAAGAACAAAAAATTTATTTTGAACGGAACAGTTGCATTAAGAACCAAATAGTTGAACTTTCAAGCAAAAGGGATGAATTTTTAACAGAATGGTTGAAATTTTAATGAATAGTCAAATTATCAAGCAAAAAGATAAACTTTCTCGAGGTCAGTTGAATTTTTAACAAAGAAAAAAGGACTTTTCTACCATAAAAGATGAATTTTCAATCCAAAAGGACAAATTTTGAATGGAGCAGTTGGATTTTTGATCAGCAGAAAATAGTTGATTTTTCAACAAAAAAGTTCATTTTTAACCAAGAAAGGTGACTTTTTATAACCATAAACGATAAATTTTTTACCAAAATACGAATTTTTATCCAGTTGAATTACACAAACCAAAAAATGAATTTTTAATAAGACATGTAGTTGAATGCTCAACCAATTAGATGCATTTTCAATCAAGAAAGATGTATTTTAAACCAAGTACTTGAATATTTAATTGAAAAGATATTTTTCGAACAAAAAATGGAGTCGTGAAATTTTATTTAAAAAATTTGAATTAAACAGAAAAAAGGATTTTTAGATAGTTGAATTCAATCAAAAAAGCCAAAATTTTGACTAAATAGTTGAAAGCTATAATTACTCTTGAGGACTTTTTCTCGTTTCTCACGTCGTTTGGCTCAAAATTTGAATTTTCTATTTTTTTCATAGCATTTCCGACGAATACAAGCGAACTTACCTATTAAATCCTATCCAAAAATAGTTTCGAAAATTTTTTGTAGGTCCTTTCAAAAGCCATAATTGCTTTCTGAGACTTTTTCCCATATTTTGCGTCGTTTGGCTCAAAATTTGAATTCTCGATTCTTTTCGTAGAATTTTCGGAAAAATAAGACCAAAATGTCAAATCTTTTTTACTTACCTGTCGTCGTTTGGCTTAATATTAGAATTTTCAACCTAATCATTTTCGATGCATAAAAAAAAAAAAAAAAAAACAGCCCTATCTAAAAATAGTTTGAACAATTCTAATACTTTCTCATACTTTCTCAATCATTAATGATGAGAATGTGAAACTAGCTGTGAATTCGATCTCGAGTGTTTCCACTTTGTTTGTATTTATAATTATATAGTGCTCATTTCACGAGCACTCTGCTTCCCATTAGCTAATGTATTTGCTTCCTCATAGAGGAAGCATTAGTTATTTTTTTCAATAATAGACAAACCAATGTATTTATTTTGATCAATTTAAAAATAGAAATTCACAAAAAATACAAAATTACAAAATAATAAAAAAAAATTTTAAATACAAAGACAAATTAGACAAACCAAATTTTATATCCGAAATGATAATTTTTCGAGTTGGAAAACGGAAGGGAAAAATTCCGTCGCACCCTATCCCTTTCCTAGCTTTAGGATTTCTTCACAAAAATTGTCAGAATTACTCTATTTGAAAATGTATGATTTATGATCTTCTCCATTCATCCTTCAATTTAAAATTATGTTGCAGAAAAAAGTTTTACTATAAAAAACCGTGTTTCCAAATATTATGCATTACCATTGCTTCCTTACCCTTCAATAAAACGTATCAATGTTATCGGTCAATCGATTTTTCTTGAATCAACACAACTTTTCTATTCTCACATCAACTTTAAATTATGAGAAGAAAAAATTTTTACTATAAAAATCATTTTAAAAATTATATAAATTACCATGGATTCCCTACTCTTTAATATAATGTATTAGTATTGAGGATTAACATAATATTTCAGATTAATCGTTTATTCCAGAACCACGGAATCTTTCATATTCTTGCATCAACTTTGAAGTATATTGAAGAACAAATTTTTACTATAAAAAACCGTATTTCCAAATATTGAGCATTACCATAGCTTCCTTATTCTTCAATAGAATGTATATTAATATTATAGGTCAATCGATTTGTCTCGAATCAACACATCTTTTCTGTTCTTGCAGCAACTTCCAATTATATTGATGAAAAAAGTTTTACTATAAACAACCGGGTTTCAAAATATATAAATCACTGTAACTTCCCTACTGTTTAATAAAATGTATTGATATTTATAGGTCTATCGATTCGCCTCGAATCAACACATATTTTTTGTCCTTGCTTCAGCTTTTAATTATATTGATGAAAAAAGTTTCACTGTAAACAACCGGTTTTCAAAATATATAAATTGCCATAACTTCTCTTCACTGTAATAAAATGTATTAATATTATAGGTCTGTCGATTCGCCTCGGACCAAGGAATCTTTTGTATTCTCGCATCGAACTTGAATTGAATTTTCGAAGTTTCAAGATATTAGTGGTGAAAATATGCCCTCCAAATTTCATTAATTTATCTGCAACCGTTTTCAAGTTATCGTGTTTACAAAAAAGTATGACATCCACACACACACGCATTCGGACAAATGATTAGAACATTGTATTCGACTTTTTGCTTCCTCAAAAAGAGAAAGCTTTGTAACATTTTCCGAAATTTTCAAATACATTTATTTAAACCTTTGTTAATTCAAAAATATCTAATACACTGTTCTAAGCAATTATCCGGATGTGTGTGCGTGTGTGTGTGTGGATGTCGCATTTTTTTGCGAACACGATAACAAGAAAACGGTGCAGATAAACTGATGAAAGGACCCCGCATTCTAAATATAATTTTTTTTTGTATTTTGGAACCTGCGAAGCAATAATTCGAAAGAAGAATGTAAGAAAAATGGACAGTTTTATAACAAGAAATTGTCAAAGTTTCAATTTTTACATGTATCTTAATAGAAAAATTCTTATTTTAGTGAAAAGTTTTTTTTCTCCTAAACTCTTTGTTACATTTTGCTCAAAGTTTAACATTTCGACTATTACCCGGGTAAAAAAATGTTGTATGGAATTGATCTAGGAAAACATCTGGGAAATCATATAGGTGTCGTTTCTCAGATAGTATAATAAAAGTATGGTATATGAGACGATCCCATACTTCATATCTATTTGAATTATGTATGGAGGATATATGGCTTGAATATAGCTAAATTATAACAAGTTATAGTCGAAGTATAGTAAGAGTATAGCTAAAGTATATCTTAGAAGTATAGCTGAAGTATAGCTGATGTATAGCTGATGTATATCTGTAAAGTATAGCTCAAGTATTTTAGAAGTATGCCTAAAGTATAGGGAAAGCATGGCTATAGTAGGTATAGCTATGAAGGTATAGATATAGAATAAAAACATAATATGAAATAAGTACAAGCGTTGTATTCTTGATGAAGATATTGAACACCTGAAATACGTCAAATTAAAGATCCAGAATCCTGATTTTCATACTATGAAAAATATATATATTTGTTGCAACTTCTAAATTTAGCGAAACTTGAGAATTTTTTTATATTATTAAAAATATAACATTATGTCTTTTATCTAAATAATAAATTAATCAAATTTTTCCATGCAATAATAATGCTATGGTCAGGAATGAAAGATTACTAGATCTCTTACCCACATATAGAAAATAATAAGAGGAAATAAGCTTCTTATTATGTACATCTTCTTACTTCAAGGAATCTCCGTCTATTTGAAAAACTGGATGGTTGAATTTTAACTTCGATGTAGATTTCGTGAGATAAATATGTAACGAATTTTGTTGAAACTTGATGAATTTATTAACTGGCTTCTTTATTACACTCGCGAACAATATTCGTTGAACACTTTTCTCAAGAAATCATTTAAATCACGAAATGTTTTTATTTGCGGACGAATTGTCTTTCAAGATTTATTATGTTTTATCCCGTTGCTATGATATCTTTAAAAGCAAATGAACACATATTGTATGCGATACTTTAGCCATACTGAAGTATCGATTAAGTATATCCTATGCTTCAGCTATACTTAAGTATATATGAAGTATATCATATACTTCAGCTATACTTAAGTATAGATGAAGTATATCATATACTTCATCTATACTTTAGCTATACTTCATTTATACTTCATCTATACTTCAGCTATACTTTAGCTAGACTTTAGCTATACTATTTAAATATACTTGAAGTATGGGATCGTCTCATTTACCATACATGTTTTATACTTCTGAAAGTCAATGATTGATCAGTCCCATACTTATAATTTTTACCCGGGTAGTCTCACTGAAACAGAAGATTTATATCTAAAATCTAGAAAGATTAACGATTTTTTGAGTATACAGCATGTTATGGGGGTGATTTCATACTTTAAGCATCCACGTATGGAAATCATCATTTCTTAGTTACTAAAGTCACTGGAAATTTTTTATTTAACAGCTAGGTTATGAAATCACTTTCAAATAAATAAAGGAAGTGTGCATAGCACGGATATTATATATGTGCATTCACTTCAAGGGTTGTTTTATCATCCCTTGAATATTTAATCCGGATTATCGACATGTCTTAATGACTAGAATCACAAGAAGTTTTCTGATTAATCTATGAGGATAGGAATCATATTAAAAGTAAATAGGGAAGGTGTAGACGATAAGGATGTCTTTGGATTTTTCTCAAGGGTTTTCAAACCATCCCTTACTTAGAGAAGCGGAGAAATTAACTTTTCTTAAGGAATAAATCACCAAGGATTAGGCCTACAATATCGCTTCAAAACATACATATGGGTAACGGTCAAATTGAAGGCAAACTTGAAGTCCCAGTAATATAACATTAACTCAGAAACTCGTGCTGATTTTATTTTTAAATTAATAAACACTTATTATCATCCTCTACAAAATCGCCAGTTCTTTTTTTTCATTTCTGTTTCTATTTACTTTAATTTAATATAAGAACGCCCGAAACGCCAATACCGTACGGCGTCCCAACCTCACTTTGCACAAGAATCAACTGATTTTCTCCTTTTTTTCGACAGTAACCTGAAAAACGCTTAACGTATCAAGTTTGTAAACTGCGCATGAACATAAGTTTAATGTTTGCACATTTTTTAAGTCAAATAAATAATATTGTAAAGGCTTGAAGTCTGTCCCTCAATTTTTGCCATTCCAGACGTCATTACCGTACGTCTTTTTTTCTAGTAAAATATTGTGGTTACAGTTGGGTAATAAATACATAAATATTAGGTGTATCGTTCAAAACAATATTTTATAAAATTGAGCTGAAACTATTAACTCTCTTTTTATTGTGAATCCGATATTAAAACTGAAAAGTGCATCTTGACAACAAAAACGTCATTCCCGTACGTGCGTTCAAAACCATTTTCGGGGCGAAAAGAAATGATAAAAACCATTGCGTTACTTGCTTGGCGGTGTTTTCTTTCATAAGTGGGTGACTTTTTATGATTCAAATCTGTTATTTTTATGAACTTTAAAAAAAAAGGTTAATCTTTAACATTTTTCTCGCATCATTACCATATGGTACAATATAACAGCGTACGACTGATTATATGCGCGTGCGCATGGATTCATTATTATTTCTTAATTTCATAACTTCCCCTTTTGGGTTTGAAATTTTTACATGTGATAAGATCAATTTCCGCCATGAAATATTTAATTCCTAATAATAATATGATTGCCACTGTAGGTGCTAAAATTTGCCTATAATTTGACAATTACCCACATATAGGAACTGTCCTTGAGGAGGACTTGCATTATAATTTATTCTCAGGGTAGTTTAATCATCCCTTAATTATTGAAACAAAGAAATCGATATTTTATACGGGATAACCCATCACAGATTGTTTCATCAACATACTATTGATCGACAAAATCACTTTAAAACATACATAGGAAGTGTCTTTCAACAGGAATTAGAATTTATTTTCAGAGTTATCTCATCATCCCCAAATTATTGAAACAAAGAAATCGATATTTTAAACGGAATAAATCACCGAAGATTTTTTCAATGATATAAGTGTATATGTTTTAAAGTGATTTTATTGATCAATGTATGAAGAAGAAAATCTCTGGTACTTTATCCCGTATAAAATATCGATTTCCTTAATCAATAAATAAGGGATGATTGGATTTCCCTGACAATGAATAATAATGCAAATCCTGTTAAAAGACGCTTCCTATGTATGTTTCAAAGTGATTTTGTTGATCAATAGTATGTTAATAAAGACATCTGTGGTGCGTTATCCCGTATAAAATATTGATTTCTTTCATTCAATAATTAATGGATGATAAAACAACCCTTAAGAAACAAAAGGTTCATATATATATATATATACATGAACCTTTTGTTTCGGTAAGACTGATAGTCAAAATGTGAAACCTTTAGCAAAATTTAACAAAGAGTTTAGGAGAAAAAAAAGACTTTTCACTAAAATAAGCATTTTTCTATTAAAAAACATGTAACAATTGAAACATTGTCAATTTTTTGTTAAAAAACTGTCCATGTTTCACACTTTTTTCTTTCGGATTATTGCTTTGCAGGTTCAAGAATACAAAAAAAAATTAGATTTAGAATTTTTCACAAAAATCCATTTACTGTACATTTGGTGCGGGGTCCTTTGGAGGGATTATTTTCACCACTAATATCTTGAAACTGATTGGAGGATTTCTGAAAATATTGATTGCATTTTTTTAGCATTCAATAATATTTTAAAAATTGGTTTTTTTTTATGGTAAAACTTTTTCCACTAGCATAATTCAAAATTGATGCAAGAATATTAAAGATTCCTTGGTTCGAGACGAAACGATTGACCTATAATATTAATACATTTTATTAAGGAGTAGGGAAGTTATGGTAATTTATATATTTTGAAATTCGTTTTTTTTATAGTAAAACTTTTTTCACTAACATAATTCGAAATTGATGCAAGGACGGAAGAGATTTTTTGATTTGAGTCGAATCGATTGACCTATAATATTAATAAATTTCATTGAAGAGTAAG
>CAKNXH010002039.1:359339-375942 GCA_932178445.1 Andricus quercusramuli | reverse complement strand
CCTTGAATAGAACCCATCTGCATAGTTAGTTTGTTCTATTGTTTCATTTTCTTCTAACCATGCTGTATTATTAGCTGATGTCAATTAATATTGCCCAGGAGAGAATTCAATTAGAAGATTTTTTATTTTGTTGGTATAATGGTCTATAATTTTCAATTCCTTTAAATGAACCCATCTGTATGGTTGGTTTGTTCCATCATTGTATCTTCTTCCAACCATGCTGTGTGATTAGCTGATGTTAATTGTTAATGACCGGGTAAGAATTCAATCAGAAGATATTGGATGTTGGTATACTGGTAATTAATTTTTCAATCTTTCAAAAGACTGTATAGTAGTTTTGTTCCATTATTGTATCTTCTTCCAAACATGCTGCGTGATTAGCTGATGGTAATTGATATTGACCGAGTAAGAATTCAATTGGAAGATGTTGAATTTTTTCGGTATAATGGTCCATAATTTTGAAATTCTTGAAAAGAACCACTCTGTATTGTTGGTTTGTTCCATTGCTGTATCTCCTTTCAACCATGCTGTATGATTAGCCAATATTAACTGATATTGAACAGGTAAGAATTTAATTAAAAGAAGTTTGATTTTGTTTATATAATGGTCTATAATTTTCAATTCCTTCAAAAGAACCCATCTGTATGGTTGGTTTGTTACATCGTTGTATCTTTTTCCAACCATGCTGTATGACTAGATGATGTTAATTGATATTGTCCGCATTAGAATTCAATCAGAAGATGTTGGATTCTGTTGATATACTGGTCCATAATTTTCAAAGCTTTCAAAAGATCTTATCTGTATAGTATTGTTGTATCTTTTTCCAATCATGCTGCATGGTTAGTTGATGTTCTTTGATATTGACCGGGAAAGAATTTAATTAAAATATGTTGGATTCTGTTGGTATACTGGTCCATAATTTTCAATTCCTTGAATAGAGCCCATCTGCATAGTTAGTTTGTTCCATTGTTTTTACTTTTTCCAAATATGCTGTATGATAAGCTGATGTTAATTGATATTGACCGGGTAAGAATTCAATTAGAAAATGTTGAATGTTGTTTGTATAATGGTCTATAATTTTCAAATTCTTTGAAAGAACCCATCTGTATAGTTCTTTTGTTTCATTGTTGTATCTTCTTCCAACCATGCTGTATGACTAGATGATGTTAATTGATATTGTCCGCATTAGAATTCAATCAGAAGATGTTGGATTCTGTTGATATACTGTTCCATAATTTTCCAATCTTTTAGAAGAACCCATCTGTATAGTATTGTTGTATCTTTTTCCAATCATGCTGCATGATTAGCTTATGTAAATTGATATTGACTGGGTATGACGTCAATTGGAAGATGTTGGATTTTGTTGGTATGCTGATCCATAATTTTCCAATGCTTCAAAAGAACCCATCTGTATAGTCGGTTTTGTTTCGTCGTTGTATCTTCTTTCAACTGTGCTGTGCGATTAGCTGATGTTAATTGATATTGACCGGGTAAGAATTCAATTAGAAGATATTGGATTATGCTGGTATGCTGGTCAGTAATTTTTCAATCTTCCAGAAGAACCCATCCGTATAGTATTGTTGTATCTTCTTCTAACCATGCTGCATAGTTAGCTGATGTCCTTCGATATTGTGATAATTTTCCAATCCTCTAAAAGAACCCACCTGTATCTGTATAGTTGATTTGTTCCATTATTGAATCTTCTTTCAACCTTGCTGTATGATTAGCTGACGTTCATGGATGTTGGCCAGATAAGAATTTCATTATAAGAATAATTAGAATAATTAGAAGAACAAAAACCCGACATCTTCTAAGCGAATATGAAGCTGATGTTAATTGATGTTAATCAGGTCAGAATTTAAGTTAAAGCTGTTGGATTTTGTTGGTATACTGTTCCATTAATTTTTCAATCCTTCGAAAGAACCCATCTATGTCTATAGTTTGTTTGTTCCATTTTTGTACCTTCTTCTAATCGTGCTGTATGATCAACTGATTTTAATTGATGTTGACCAGGTATGAATTTAATTAGAAGACTAATTTGATTAATTATAAGAACAAAAATCCCACATCTTCTAAGCAAATATGAAGCAGTTACTTATCTGAGGCGGTTATGTGTCTTTTGAGAGTTCGGGATGGAGTTTCCCAGAATATAACAAGGAGCCTGTCTAACGTCACGGTTTCCACACCGCATAAATTGACGGGGAATAACTTTAATAATACTTGTTGCTCTACATATTGCGAAAGTTGCAAAGCACCAAGTTCGTTCTTGAATGTTCGTAATTCTAGAAATTGGATGCGAAAGTGAGGCATTGAACGTTAATTATAACATGAAAACTGCGCATATATACCTGGCTAAATTTCTACAAACAGGGTATGAAACGAAAATTATAAAGTGGAAAATAATAATTAATCTTTTGTAAAGAAGATTCTAAAAGGAACTAAGTAGAAAGTTTTTCTGGTTTTCACGTGAAACAGGGTCAGATGAAATTTTCGTTAAGCACGTCAAACAAAAGGAAACCCGAGTGGAGATAAAGCGCCCGAGGGCAGTGTAAAAGCGTATGGGGAAACTAACTTTCTGGCACTTCATCAGAAACTGTAGTTTCACTCAAGCATTCGCATTACAAGCACAAGCAAGTGTGTATTACATACATAATAAAAATTTAATTTGTTCCACACATCTTATCCTCGCAATTGGTAAAAAATTTCCCTCTTCTTGCAAAGAGTTGTGAAACTAGGCTTTGAATATAAAAAATTCAGAAATGCACACTCTGCTGGGCATGTGTCCCGAAAACAATTTATCAATAATTACACAAACCGACAGAAATTAACATTTTTTTGTACTCAAAGACTGAACTAGGTGACCCCGAAGGACTCTGATATCCTAAAAACGAATCAGTGGTCCAAATTTTTCCTATACACGAAGAACAATGGATGTTTAGTATTCAACATTAACATCTAGATGTTTCAGGTTGACATGTTCCTGATGTTTTTTATTGAATTACACAGACAACAAAAATTTCGTTTCGAGCAAAGAAATCAGGTCAAGATGAACTGAGACAAAATTGAACCAAAATTAGGTCATATTGAGCAATATGAAAATTGAAAGCAATTCGATTATTTTACAAAGATTTCAATCATTTTCCAAAGATTTCACAAAGACTTGAATGATTTTCCAAAGATTTCACAAATTTCTAAAATATTACCAAATATTTCAAAAATATCAATGATTTCATAAAGATTTAAGCGATTTCCCAAAGATTAAAACAATTTCACAAATATTTCTCAAAGATTCCGGATATATGTAATAGATTACACAAATAGTTCAATTATTTTACAAAGATTTCCGATAGATTCCAAAGAATGCACAAAGATTTCACAGAGATTTCAATAATTTTATAAATATTATCAGATTCAAATATTTCTCAAAGACTTCAATGATTTCAATAATTGTACAAATATTATCAAATATTTAAAAAATATTTCAAATATTTTTAAAGGTTTTCAAAGATATCAGGAAGATTCCAAAGAAGATTTCAATGATTTCCCAAAGATTTCAAATATTCGATCCAAGATTTCGGATAGACTTTAAAGTATTTACAAAGAATTCAATGATTTCAATAATTTCCCAAATATTACCCAATGTTTCAAAAATATTTCAAAAATAATTCAAATATTTCGCAAAGATTTCATAAAGATTTAAGAGATTTCCAATTCCACAGATATTTATCAAAGATTTCAGATATATGTAATAGATTACACAAATACTTCTATTATTTCACAAAGATATCCGATAGATTTCAAAGAATGCACAACGATTTCAGTGACTTCCGAAAGACTTCAAATATTCATCAAAGATTTTTCCAAATATATTGCAAAGATAATTTCACAAATATTACTGAATATTTAAAAAATATTTCAAATATTTTCAAAGATTTCCAAATGTATCAGAAAGATCCAAAAAAAATTTCAGTGATTTCCCAAAGATTTCAAATATTTCGCAAAGATTTCGGATAGATTTAAGATTTCACAAAGACTTCAATGATTTCAATAATTTCACAAATATTATCAAATATTTCAAAAATATTACCAAATATTTCGAAAATACTTCCAATATTTCGCAAAGAATTCCAAAGATATCCGAAAGATTCCACAAGGACCTAAATGATTTTCCAAAGATTTCACAAATTTCTCAATTATTATCAAATATTTCAAAAATATTTTTAATATTTCGCAGAGATTTCATAAAGATTTAAGCGATTTCCTGAAATTTGGAAAAATTTCATAAATATTTATCAAATATTTCAGATATATGTAAAAGATTACACAAATACCTCAATTATTTCACAAAGAGTTCCGATAGATTTCGAGGAATGCACGGTGATTTCAATGATTTCCAAGGATTTAAAATATTTATGAAAGATTTTGGACATATTTAAAAGATTCCACAAAGATTCAAATTATTTCACAAAAACTCAAGACAGATTTTCAACAGTGCACAAAGATTTTAATAATTTCATAAATATTATCAGATATTTCAAAAATGTTTTAAATATATTGCAAAGATTTCCAAAGATTCCCGAAAGATTTTACAACGATTTGAATGATTTTCCAGAGATTTCAATGATTTCCCAAAGATTTCAAATATTACGAAAAGATTTCAGATATATTTCAAAAATTGCACCAAGATTTCAGTGATTTCCTAAAGATTGCAAAAAGATTTTGGACAGATTCAAAAGATTTCTCGAAGACTTCAATGATTTCAATAATTCAACAAATATTACTAAATATTTAAAAAATACTTCAAATATCTCGCAAAGATTTCCAAAGACATCAGAGAGATTTCACAAAGATTTCAATGATTTTCCAAGGATTCTAAAGATTTAAAATATTTTGCAAAGATTTCGGATATATACAAAAAAAAGTCACAAAGGATCCGATGAATTTAATCATTCGATTTTAAAGTTCAGATTTGCTAAATTCAAGATGCCGAATCTCTGTTAGTTTTTGAGTGTGAAACTGAAATGGTCAAAGTGTTATATCTCAGAAAAAAACATTCAGTTCGGTATTATCCAAAATTAAAATTAAGGGCAAAAAGACAACAAAAAAAAAGATCGCGAATTTCTTTCCCCGAAAGAACGCTAGTTATCGTGCATGTATTGTCTATATGAGCCAATTCTTCACCAATTTTTATTAAACCTTTTGGAATCAATGACAAATCAAGAAAAAAACAAATTTTTGTGCATAAACAATGTCCATTTTTTGACAATTTTTTGAAGATTATGCCAAGTTTTCATTTTTTTCCAATTAGAAAAATGAAAAAAGTGGAAGTTTTGCCAAATTCTCATTTTTTCCTATTTTTGATGCTGAAATATTAAAAATTGCACTTTACCAGATGTTTCCAAATTTAAATTTCCCGTAGTCAAATCACGACAAAAAATTTCACCTTAGTTGATAATTTGTGTATAAAAACCTCAAAATAGCAATATTTTGAGCTTTTTTTTAAATTGCTATTTTCAGTAGAAAAAGGATCGAGACCAACGCGAAATTTTCAGATTGATTTTTGTACATTCAACCAAATCTTCGTATAATAAAAATGAATGTATATTTAACAAAATCTCGAAAGTGACGAATTTCAAAGTTTAATTTTCGATATTTTCGGTTCAAAAATTGAAAAAGGGCTTGAACTCTGAAAAGTCACATGAAAAATTAAAATCAAGTAAAATCATTAGTTATCTGTCATAGGCTAGATATCTAGTACTTTTTGCATTCATTTTTCCAAGTAAGTTTTTCTCGAATAAGAATTTTCCTCTAAAACCCTGTTAAAAAGGTTTTTGATTCAATAATTTATATTCATTTTCAATTTTTTATATTTCCAATTAATAATTTTATAAAAACTGATTACAATGGAGGATAATTTCGTTGCTAGAATTTTAATACGATTTCGTTATTAGCAGAAAAGCCGGAGGGAGGTAAATGTTAGTTTTCACATAATACTGTTTTCATGATTGAAGTGCTCATTTTGCATAATTCAGACGCACTGATTGCTAGCATTGAATAGCATCAACCCCAGGGCCAAAAATGGTGCGTGAACCGACACAATTAGTGTAGTCCGGATTTAAAAGTATGTAGTGGAAAATTAACATTATTTTCGATCTTATCAAAATTTCCAGTTTTTTAATCTAATATTTTTGAAGTTTCAAAAATGAACTTCCATGTTTATGCATAATATTTTTCTTCAGTATATAAATTATAAAAACTTTGATTTATTCATCACAGGCTTCACAAACTTTTTCCTCATTTTCCTCTTTTTCTTTTTTCGTTTCCCTCTTAAATGCAAACTGAAATAATAGAACCGAAAAAGAAAACTCAGCTATTTTTGTTTTAAAATTCAACTGTTTTGTTCAATAATCATCTTTTTGTATTCAAAATTCCACTATTTTCGTAGAAAATCCAACTATTTGCTTTGAAATTAACTTTTTTTTTGTAAATTTATATTTTCGGGTGAAAATTCCAAAATTTTGGTAGAAGGTCCTAATATTGGGTTCAAAATTAACCTTTTTATTGCAAATTCATATTTTCGTGTTCTTTCTTTAGTGAACAATCTTGAAAATTTCGAAAATTTAAATTTTCAGTTTAAAAATTCAACTGTTTTGTAGAAAATTTGTCTGAAGTGGAATTTTTTTCTTTCTAGACTGAACAATCTTTCAGGTAGGAAATTCAATTATTTTGGTATGAAACTCAACTACTTGAATGAATATTAACTTGTTAAAATATGATATTTTCGGTTCGAAAATTCAACTGTTTTGTAGAAGATTTGTATTTGGAAGATATTTTTCTTCTTTCTTGACTGCAAAATCTTTTGTGGTTAAATGTTCAATCCTTTTGTTCAAAATTCCTAATTATGGGTTAAGAATTTAATTATTATGGTGTAAAATTTAACTGTTCACTTGGAAATTTATATTTTCGTGTTGAAAATTCAACTATTTTGGTAGAAGATTCGTTTCATGTAATTTTTTTTTGTTTCTTGTATAAGAATTTTTCTGGGATTTCTCGTCTCTTTTGACATAAAATGCATCTTCTTTCGTAACGGATTCCATTATTTTGTTGAAAATTCGCTTTTTGATTGAATTCAACCAGATTTAGTGTTAAGAATTTATCACTCAGGTTAAAAATTAAACTAATTTGTTTATTATTATTTAATAAATTATTTTCAAACAAAATTTATTCTCTTATTTAGTGAAAAATCGTGTGAAGGTGGGTAGTTCGGAATTTAAATAATATCAAGCCCTGATAAACTCAACTAAAATGGAATTTATTAAATGACTTTCTTTCTACTTAAAGTTTGTAGAATAAAAACAATAAAAATCTAAGATAGATTTCTGAGTTATAAAAATGAGATTTCTACATTTTATTAGTCATAAACCGTTGAAATTGAGGAAATAAAAAATTGTCCTCGTGAAGGTGGTATAATCTGCATATAAAATGAAGGACTTTTCCCACGTTTCTTTACTTCTGCATGAAAAAACCTTTATTCACGTTTCCCAGAAAGGTTGAGTCTGTGAAATCGCAATTTTTTACATCTGTGATGTAACTGAATATTTTTTGTCGTTTTTTTTTATTATTTTTGATATGCAGGACAGCTTTTGAACAAAAAATTATTTGTTATTTTACAAAAAATTAAACTAAAACAGTGTAGATCGGGATATTGTCAGCAAATGTGGGATGAGTAGTAGAGGTCAATATTGAGGTAGCCAAATAAGAAATATGTCAATCTAAATATTATCAATGAAATATATAAAAATTCCAGGTGAGTCTTAACGAATTCAGGATGAATTCATACAAATTCGGAGTTAATTCAAAACAATCCAAGTCAACTTCAAAATAATTCAAAATTTGAAAAAATTTGCTACTTTAGAACAATTCAGGGGGATTCAGAAGAATTTGAAAAAATTGCCTCAGAATTCAAGATGAGTTTAAAATACTTGAGGGTGAATTAAAAAATCTATTATATTAAATAAAAATAAATGAGAGAATTAGAGTGAATTCAAGAAAGTCGAAAGAATTCAAAACAATTCAGTGGGAATTCCAAATAAATTAAATTCAAATTAATTCAAAAGTCTGCGGGGTAAATTAAAAAAACGGAATATCCAATAAAGATCCACTGAATTCAGTGTATTTCAAAGAAATTTTTTAGAATTTGGGGCGAATTTAAACAAATTGAAAATAATTCAAGAAAATTCAGTAACTTGTATAGACTTGAATTCAACAGTGGTTAATTCTTGGATTCTCTGTTTTGATTTATTAAAAGCAAAATGACTTATTACGCTAAAGAAATAAGATTCACTTTTCAACTATTCACGAGAAAAATGACTTTGAAAAATCCACCCACGTTACATGGACCGCGATGACAGTCTTTCAGCTCCCGGTTAGATCCAGCTGTAGCGCTCTGAGCTTATAACTGACAAGTCTGGGCTCGATCCCTACCGTCGGTGTATTTTTTTCAACTTCTTTTTTCATACAAATTGATTCTTATTACAGTAGAGTATTCTATTTATTTCAATCAAGCCAAAATATCCATTCTTAACTATATGTTTCATATGTCAACATTCTTTCTTCAACCTTTACCACTTTTACTTCAAAAAAAGTTCCTTTCATAGAAAATTCTTATTGTTAGGGTTTCGCAGTTACGAGCGGAAACCCTTATAGTTTCGGTCGGGTGTCCCAAACATCGATCCGACTCAAGTAGCTGATCAATCTCTCTAGCAATCACCCCAGGCGAAGAGCTTCTCAGAGTATAATTTAGATTTAAAGAAAATCCCTTCCAGGAAATTGAAAAATCAATGGGGGGAAATCGTGGTAAATTAAGATACAATGAGTTCCAAGTAGCCTTAGATAAATGGTCTCCTGTCCAACTTAACGCTCTCTTCTATCTCTTGATGCACGT
This sequence comes from Andricus quercusramuli, assembly GCA_932178445.1. Taxonomy (NCBI): domain Eukaryota; kingdom Metazoa; phylum Arthropoda; class Insecta; order Hymenoptera; family Cynipidae; genus Andricus; species Andricus quercusramuli. The sequence continues at coordinate 366,998 of CAKNXH010002039.1, read as the reverse complement.
CGTTCTGCTCAATTTATCGGGAAACCGACGAGCCAATTGATTGCACGGGAAACAATAATTTCACGTCGCTATAAAGCTGCTCGTGGAACTACGGAACAATCGCGTAAATGTACTATTCTCTACACCATTTGCTCCCCTTGCTTCCAACCCCTTTGCCCCCAGCATCAGGTCCTTCAAACTAGATTCTAGAACCATCCTCCCACTCACAGGCCACCAACTTTTCCACTCCTCCCGGTCCCGGGGGATTAATTCAGTAAGAGTAGCTTGATTATTCCAGTCATTCGAGAACAGACAAAAGAGAACACTAATTGACAGATGGAAAAGCTGCTACGCTGCTGACAATGAGAGAAGGGATCAATTTCTAGATGAATGCGATATAGGCAGTCCAAATCTGTTCCACGGATACAGAACTGAATAAATTGCATCCAGCACAATCGGATCTGGGGAAGAGTAATTAAATTGAATGCAAAAAACGAGATACCGATTTAATGCTAGAGGAAGTCTTGACGAGAGAGAGAGAGAGAGAGAGAGAAAGAGAGACAGGTCAAGGCATTTTCAGACCTTTATTCTGCGAGAGATTGTCTTTTTAAATCTACTAACATCTGCTACCAAGCTACTAACATCTTTAGCTTTCCTAAAACGGTGTAGGGACATTAAAATCGTCCCAAAATTCTTAGAGTTAAAAAAACTTTTGGGAACATCCAAATCCAAATCAAAACATACATAAAACAAGTTTGCTTCTCTTAAAAGAAAGAATACAACATACCAAATTTGCCTTGCACACTACCTCTAAAAAACTATTAAAACTTCACCTTTTCCTATCAAACACTCTCAGATCTGACATTTGGTCCACATTGGATCGCATATCATTTGACCAATCCCAACGGATTAAAGATTTTTGCACTGAGAAACAAAAAATAAAATTTGACAAATTACTTCCAGTAAAGCACTCACCATTAACTAATACAGTAAAATACATCGCTAACCATCCTCTCAGCAATGAAATGATGTCAGCCTTATCTAAAGGACATAATTTTTGCAGTCGCTCCCTCCAAAGTCCCAAGAGAAGAAATCATCAGTAACTTGGAATCCACAATATACAACCTTTCACCCGAAAAACCAAATTACATACGACGAAGGACAGCCAACATTTTACGCGAAGCCTAAATTCCCTCCTCAAACTTAACAAAACAAGATAAAACAGCTATTAATCAACTCAATCGGAATAATAAAATAAAAAAAAATAAAAATAAAATAATGTTACCAGCAGACAAAGGCAACACAACAGTAATAATGAATAAAGAAGTCTATAGCAACAAAATCATGGACCTTCTTACTGATCATACATATACAAAACTTGAAAAAGACCCCACAAAAACAATAGCAAGAACAACCAAAAGCCTCCTAAAAGACTCAAATCTTGACATCGATGCAATATCTGAATTAAAACCTACTAATCCCATCTCTCCAAAACTTCATGGACTCCCAAAAATTCAGAAAAACAACACCCCAGTCAGACCGATCGTCAGCGCAATAAACTCACCAACTTACAACCTAGCACGCTTTCTCGCCAAACAACTTAAGCCCTTCACCGAAAACTCTATCACACACATCCGAAACTCTTTTGACTTCATCAGAAAAATACAAGAGATTCACATTCAACCCCGAGACATCCTAGTAAGTTTCGACATAGTATCTCTCTTTACAAAAGTACCAATCTCTGATACAATCGATATTATTAAATCCTTTGCAAAGTTCCCCTCCAATCTCACACCTTTAATAGAACACTGTCTCACTCATATCTATTTCTCTTTCAATAAACAATTCTACGGAAAAGCTTCAGGAGCAGCAATGGGATCTACAATCTCACCTGTAATAGCCAACATTTTTATTTAAAATCTAGAAACTAAAATCTTTAGCAAATCCAAGCTTAAACCGGAATTTGGTGCCGTTACGTTGAGGACACTTTTGCCATCTGGAGACATGGACTCGAAGAACTAAACAACTTTTTCGATTTCATCAAACAAATATACCCTGATACCCAGTTCACTATGGAAATTGAACAAAACGGAAAATTATCTTTCTTGGACGTACTAGTTTATAAAAGATCTGATAACACATTTGGGCATGAAGTTTAAAGAAAACCTACGCATACAAACAGATACCTGCATGTCTCCTCCCACCACCATCCTTCTCAAAAGCAATCGGTCATCCATTCCCTTGTATACAGAGCTGTCTCCATAACAGATAAAGATAACTTACAAAAGGAATGACAGAATGTGAAACAAATCGTAATACAGAACGATTACACAAACAAACAAATTAATAAAGCAATAAGAAAATACACTCAAGAAAACAAGTCAACACAACCTACTGAAGAAAGAGAGAGAAAAACAACCACCATCCTACCCTACATTCAAGGTATCACGGAACAAATAGGAAGAATTCTCAACAAGCACAACATCCAAACTATATTTAAACCACCTGCGAAAATAGGACAACTTCTAAACAACCCTAAAGATAAAAAGGAACCTTTCAGTGATCCGGGAGTATATCAAATCCCTTGTTCTTGTGGTAAAGTCTATATTGGAGAAATCGGGAGCGCGGGGAACCAACGTGTAAAGTAACATGAGAGTAAAGTCAGGCTAAAACATTTCACGCAATCAGCAGTCGCTGAGCATCATATCGAAACAGGATATAGTGTTTTATTTGACAAAACAACCGTCATCGCAAAAACGTGCAATAAATTTCCAAGAAAACATAGAGAAGCAATCGCAATCTTGAAATACCCTAATAACATCAATAGGGACAATGCATATAATACCAATCCGATTTGACTTTCCGTCCTCCCGGGTTAAAAAAAAAAGACTTAATTGGCCAACCAAGTTCAACCAGTCCCCACCATGGGGCGCTCTGGCCAATCACAGGCATTGTAGAGAATACATATATAAGAACAACATAACCTGAAACTTCAGTTTCATGTCAGCCCTGAAGAAGTGAACTGCAATGTTCACGAAACGTCGGCAACATTCATAGTTTCGCACACGATTAAAACCCGAAAAATCTTTAAAATTTAAATTTATTATTGTCTTTTTAAATCTCTTTGTCAATTACAATTCACATGTTTTCAATGTTACAACTGATGTAACCCTCATGGGGGTGTCAAAAAACACCCTTCTTAGTGTTACGGTTTACACAGGTGCTCACCTGCCTTTTTTCAATTTTTTATTTCGCAACTGTTTAACAAATAGTCCCGTAGAACTCAACAATCCAAGCTATATTTCGGACCCCAATAATCAAAAATACCCTAAGACCACGCCTACCACTTTTGCCTGAACATTTTACCCAAGTGCCTCCACGAAAAACACTCGAATAATTTATAAATTTGAAATAATCACACAAGTCACCTTTATAGAATCACAAGTTATATCTCCAACCGTTATAATAATACTGAGCAACCCCTGAAAACCACTCATAACACTTTTATCAGAACCAATCCCGAGTGCCACTACGCAAACCATTAAAACTAGCTGTGAATTCGATCTCGAGTGTTTCCACTTTGTTTGTATTTATAATTATATGGTGCTTATTTCACGAGCACTCTGCTTCCCGCTATCAAATGTATTTGCTTCCTCATAGAGGAAGCAATTATTATTATTTTTTCAATAATCGAGACACACCAAAGTCTTCATTTTGCTCAATTTAAAAATGCAAAATAACAAAATAATATGACAAAGTTTTGAATATAAAGACAAATCAAATATTGTATTCGAAATGATAATTTTTTGAGCTGCAAAAGGAAAGGGAAAAGTTCTGTCGCAACATATCCCTTTTCTAGCTTTATGATTTCTCTAGAAAAATTATCAGAATTATTCTATTTGAAAATGTATGATCAAAAATTCTTTTCTATTCATGCATTAACTTTGAATTATGTCGTGGAAAAAAGTTTTACTATGAAAACCCGCGTTTTCAAATATTATACATTATCATAGCTTCCTTACTAGGGTGGTCCAAAAATGCATTGGAAATTTTATTTTTTCATTTTCATGGGGACACCCCAGAAATTCGTTCGAATCCACACAAGAATAAATCCATTTTATTAAATGATATTTAGAGGTGCCGCAAGCCCCATGAAGTTTAACGCGTATTTCCCATAAGAAAAAAAGAAGTTTATGTGAATCTTATTCAGAATTCTTAATATCATCTCAATCCAGTTGGAACTCAACATTTCTCTTCGCAATTAGCCGTAGAATACGAATGAAATATCACTTTTTAAATATCAATAACATAAGTCTATTTTACAGAGTCCCAAAGAAGCCCCATAAGTGGAAAAATCGGTTTTGCGAGTTTTTGGCGCTAATTATGACTTTTTGTTTGGTTTATCCAATGAAAATTATTTCTGTCACGTAGAAGACCATTTCATACTGATATGCAGATGTTCACATAAATTGTTTAAACAATTTATTATTGTTTTTAGCAATTTTCTCATAAAATGGAGTTCGAAAGTTTGTTCAAACAATTTAATATTGTTTATAACTATCTTTTCTCAGATAAGTGCTAGAAAGTGGCGGTTTTTCCTAAAATCTTCAATTTAAAGAAAAAAAGCCATTTTACACAAGCGGCCGAAACAAAGAAGAGAATAACAATTTCTGCATTTCTGCATTCAGGAGAAAGTTGTATTCAATATGATCCGTGTAGAAAATTTGAAGCATATTTTAAATATCTGTTTCATTTCAGAAAAATCTATTCACGAAAATGAGAGAGATTATTTAAAATATAGTTTTCTCCAATGTTTATTTAATAATTGTTAATAATTAAGCAGGCGAAGCAAAGTGAAAGATTTGAGAAAAAACCGCAACTATCAGAAATTGATATAGATGAAGATAGTCATAAACAATAATAATTTGTTTAAACAATTATTTTTGCTAAATTGGGAAATAATTCTGTTCTTAACATTTTGCTACCACACTATAATTTCTAAGCAAAAACCTATTTCGAAGAATTGGAAAAAAATTTAGAAGCTTTTTAATGATTTTAAAAGATTTGAGGAGATTATTTTTTTCATTTCTGGAAAAATCAAGTGGTTTAGGTTTTATTATATTGCGAAAGAATAATTTTAGGTTTTGAAGATTCCAAAATGTGTGGAAAAGGAATATGGAAGACTTCAGAACAATTTTTATTTTTCAGGATTCAAACCATTTTTAGGTAAACTGAATCTGGCAGGGTGTCAAGAGAATGGAAAAAATGTTTCTGAACTTCATGAGAAAATTTCAAATGATTTTTTTCAATGAATTCTAGGAGAAAATTGGAAAAGATTACAAAATATTTTGAATTATTGTCTAAAATTTTTAAAAAGACGGTGAAAGATTTTAAAGCAAAATTTTGCAATTTTGCCATGTTGGATCGTTTTAGAAAAAATCTGAGTAAGTTCCGGAGATATTTAGAAGTTTTGAAACGATTTAAAAAGAATTAAAACTTATAAAGATATTTCAAAAATTTTGTAAGATTTCAAGAGAATGAAAATAAAAATCAATAGGTTTCTAAGAAACATTAAAATGATTTTTTATTTTCGAAAATCCATTTAATGAGAATAGTTGAAAAGGTTTCTAAAATTGTCGAAGAAGAATCTGGAAGATTTTAGGTCAATTTTCTCAATTTTGCAGCGTTTAGCAGAAATTCAGAAAAAATTTTAATAATTTTAAAAGATTAGAAGGTTTCGAAATTCTGAAAAGATTAAAAAAAGAATTTTCTTAAGATTCTTGGGAAATTTTTAAATGATTTTTGATTTTGAAAAATAAGCTTTAAAAAAAATTAAGAGAGATTTCAAAACATATCAAACGATATCTTGAAATTTCAAAAAATAGCTTAGAATATTTTAAAGTAAGATGTTTCAATTTGGTAACATTAAACAATTTAAAAAATTAGGTAAATTCTAGAAATATTTATAAGAGTTGAAGACATTCAAAAAGAATTTAAACTTTAGAAGATTTTACAAAATATAGATTTTTAAAGATTTCAAACAAAAACTTTAGAGGTTTTAAAAAATTTCGAAAGGTTTCAAGAAAATAAACAAATTTTCTCAAAATTCCTGGTAAAATTTTGAAGACTTTAAGGCAATTTTTTCTCATTTTTAATGATTTTTCCAAGTTTTGAGAAAATTTAGAGTTAGTTAATTATATTTTAAGAAATTTAAGAGGATTTGAATGGATTTAAAATATTTTGAAACTCAGCAACATTTCCGAAAATTTATCAAATAGTTTTTGATTTCTTCCAAATTTCTGAAACTCCTAAATATCTTCAAATAATAATCAACTTAATTGTAATCTATCTAATTTAATCTATCTATTTGTAATCTAATAATCAACTTGATTGTCATAAACAATTTAGGTCAAAAAATAAATAATGGAGTGGTTTGATAAACAAAAACATTTTTTTTTTTTTAAATTGCTATATTTCATCTCTACTTTCATATTAAATGGTAAACACATGTGAAATATATAAAATTATTATTTTTACAAACAATTACTATACAAAATTGATAGATTTTCAATTTTCTACCAATTTAATCCCTTTTCTCAGTTGCAATGCTCGACATGCTCATAGAAGTTTCAAGTTTGTTATTAGTTGTCAAAGAATGATAAATGATAACAATTATTGTTATAAACAAATTGGATTAAAAAAAGCAAAATTTTTGTCATTTTCGTGCAGAATCTTTGGGGTTTTTTTACTCGAGTTTGCTTTCAAATTTTTGAATGGAGAGGACCAACTACAGGAAATTAATGGGTACTAACAATTGACATATTTATAAACAAATTGAAAAAACAAAAGCTTTCTTGCAAATTAATTTTTTTGTTGAAGATTTACAATTTTAGGAGAAGATTAATCTCTTTGGTTTCAAAATTGAACAACTTTGATAAAAATTATTTTTATGTTTTGTTAAAAATTAAATTTTTCAACTGTCTACTAATTGTTTGGTGGAAAATTCAAGTTTTTGGTTAAAAATGAAACTACTTCATAGAAAATTCGTCTTTTTGTCTTTCGTCTTGAGTTTTTGTATTAAAAATTACTTTAAAAAAATAAATATTCAACTATACCATTTTTGGTGAATAATTGATTATTTTTAGCATCAGAATTAAACTATATGGTTGAAAATTTATGTGATTTGCTGAAAATTCTTGGAATTTAATAGAGTTTGGTTGAGAATTCTTACATTATAATACTCTTACATTTTTTGTTAAAAATTCCTGTTTTCGAATTGAGAATTTAACTCTTTGGTCGAAAGTTGGACTGCTTTCTTAGAAATTGATTTTTTCTTTTAAGATTCATAATTTCAGTAGAAAATTCATCTATCTATTTGACAGAAAAGTATTTTTCGTTAAACATTAATATTCTAAATGAAAACTAAACTACGTGATTGATATTTCAACTTGTTTTGCAGAAAAATCGTCTTTTTGTCAAAAAAATTCAACGATTTGGTAGAAAATTCAACTGTTTTGTAAAAAAGTTAGTTTTCAAAAATGAAAAATTAATTTTTTTAACTGAAATAACTATTCCATTTTTGGATTATAATTGATATTTTATAGTTCAAAAACTGCACCGTTTGGTTGAAAATTCACGTAACTTTTAGGAATATCGTCTTTTTTGCTTGAAAATTCCAAG
>CAKNXH010002039.1:323330-352855 GCA_932178445.1 Andricus quercusramuli | reverse complement strand
TTCACTTCCCCTACTTCACATCCCCTATTTTACCATCACTTCTCCTCCCCTCTATTCCCCCTTGATGCCCCTAATTACCCACCCCTCACCCCCCTTGCTTACTTGACATTCCATCTTCACACTCTCTCTCCTTATCACCTAAACTACCCCAATAGCCCTCTATTGACTTCCCTCACTGTCAGCTCGCACTTCCAATCATTTCCCCTCAAATTTTCTCGCATCCCCCACTTCCCTTTTCTTCATTCCTCCTACTTTATCTCCCCATATTCCCTATACTTCCCTTCATTTCCCATACTTCTCCTCACTTCCCGCACTTTCCCTTCCCTCATTTCCCCTGTCCTTCGTCACTTCCCCTACTTCACATTCCCTGTTCTTTCTTTACTTCCTATAATTTTTCTTCCTCAATTTCCTTCTCGATTTCCCAACTTACCCTCCCCTTACTTACTCTACTTTAACTTCCCTCACTACCCCTACTTTACCTCCCGTCATCTTTCATACTTCCTCTCAATTCCTATAATTCTCGTCACATCCCCTAATTCCCCCCGACTTCTCATCCCCTATTTTCTCCCACTTCCCCTTCTCTTAAATTTAAAACCACATGTTAATTTCAAGAGAGGGGGGGGGGGCATGGGTTAACGTTAAAAAACTACGGAATTTCTTTTTGCAGAAAACGAACAAATCGGGGAGGGGGTATCGATCAACGAAAATCGAATGTTGAATTTTTTAACTATCCTATTATCCATATTTTCTTGAAAACAAAAAAAATTGAGAAGTTTCACATTTGTTCAATGGCAAAATTACAAAGGACCAAATAACAGTCAATGTTGGTCAAGGGTGTCTGGAGGGAAAACGTAGAAGTAATGGAGAAACATCAAAAGGGAAAAGTCGACTTTACAATGTCTGGCTACAAACGTACCTTTACCACTGTGAATGGAAACTTTATAAATACAGTACAGTAACACCCTGTTTCCATTTCGAACGTCAAATCCCTTTGATATCTCGTTTCACTGCTCAAAGGGACTTTTTTCAAATTCAAAAATTGTAAAATCTGCAAGAGATACTTTATTTGAGCTTTTTTAAATCAAGTTGTCAGTCTTCCGACAGTTTTCAATTCAATTTTGTTTCTCTTGAATCGTTTGAAAATCTACCCAGCTGCATGTCAAGGTTTTTGTTTCAACAATATTCACTTCACTAGCATTTTTATCGAAATCTTATACATCATTCGCTTACAGCCTACGGCCAGATTAAATATACGAAGAAGAAAGATATTAAAAGAAGAAATAATATTTTTATGAGAAACGTTATATTTTCAAATAGTGTTAGATGATTGATGATTTTCAAAATTAAATTTTTTTTTATTGGATATACTCAGATCGTGCGACGAAAAATAAAATTAGTTGAATGAACACTTTTTTCAAAATCGTTCTCATAATCAAGAATATTTTCTCTTTTTAAAAAGACCATAATTATTAATTAAATTGTTATGCTTATAAGTATGAATAATTATTTTTTCCAAGATTTGTCATTTTGCCTCAAATATTCTACATTTCCAAAATATTTTATCGGTTCAGAGTTTGATTTAAATCCTGAATAGTTTTGTTCGAAATCGGCAAAATAAAGATTTGCAAATTTTTTATTGGGAGGATTTCTAAATAAAATTTGCAGAATAAAAGCAGGTTCAAATGAATCAATTTCGAACGTTAGACATCAAATTGTTTAAGCTGGTACGTTTAAATTTGCAGTTAATCAAATTGAAATATTTAATTGTTTAAGACGAAAATAAATATACAAAATTCGGGAAATTAATCCATAAGAAGATTTTTTAATGCGATTTTCATGTGTAGTAGGCCAAAATCCATTAGAGAAATATAGCGTCACTGAATGTCAATTTTTTTTTTCAATTTGTAGATTAGTGTTAATAACCAACAAAACACAAAAATGGATTTTCAACCAATACAATGCCTTTTCAAGTAAAATGAATCTCCAGGCAAAATAATATATTTGTTAAGAAAGTAGTTCAACTTTCTACCAAGTAGAGGAATTTTCATCTAAGACAGATTTTTCAGTGAAGACAGAAAAAATTTTCAACAAAATTGTTAGATTTTCAAGCCAAGAAGACGAATTTGTTACAAAAAAGTTACATTTTCTGCCCGAAATTATCAAATATTCAACAAAAAAGCTAATTTTCCAGGAAACAGTTGAATTTCCAACTAAAAAAGATATCTTTTGAGCGAAATTGTTGATCTTTCACCAAATGAATTAAATTTTAAAACAAAAAGATGAAAAAAAAAATTATAGTAGACTTTTCAACCAAAAAGAACAACTGTAAACTAAAAATAATTCGATTTTCTTATTGGGTTCAATTGATACAATTCTCATTCAAGTAAATTTTCCATCCTTTTAGAATAATAGTTCGGAAATTCAAAAATTTTGATTAGAAAATTATTTTCAAGGTAATTTCAGGTTAAAAATGAACTTTCCGGACATTTTTTGAGAATAGGGGAAAAATGGAATTTAAAAAAGAGGAAACGAATCGGAATAGGAGAAAGCCTGTGGCCCTGAGAACGAGAGAAACATATTTCAAATTCATGTTATTGATTCTCTCATAATGTTATACAAAATTGAATCACAATGAGAGTAACAGATTTTTGTATGCATGCCGTGTCGAAATAGGACAAGTGAACCTAACAAGCTTCAAGGATACGTATCCTTGACAGTTTCCACAACTTTAAATCATTTTATCCAGATTTTTCCATTTTCTCACGAAGAAATAAAAACTGCAAGCCTCGTACTGCGAAGCTCGTGTTGAAAAGTTTTAACAACCGTATTCTGCTGATAGCAATTTTATTGCATTTTCATTATTCCTTGTACTACTAAAACTTTCACTGTTGAAAATTACTCCCTACTTGATATTTGAAACTATTTTAATTAAATCTATTGGGTAATTCAATTTGAGAAAGTAATTCCATCCAAATGAAGTAAATGCAATTTATTCTAGATTTAGGAACTAGATATATCTAAGCAATTTGCCCAAGCTCCTTATTTGACGTTATAATAGAACTTTTACTCAAGTTATTGCCAGAAATAATTGAATTAAATATTTTAGACGAAATGTCTATTTCTATGATAATTTTGACCCGATCGGGTTAACTCAATGTGGCTCTGGCCATGACTACTGTTGTGGTCCTGGTCTGGGCCACATCGGGCTACCCTCCGCAAATGAGAGTTAGTTTAAAAATTAGAATTAATTCAACTTAAAATCACTCCCTGTCTCAATTAGTGAACATTCAACTAATTTTCAGTTCAGTGACTAATCTAAAGTTAACTAGTTAAATTCAACTTCTTATATGCAAAGAATATAAAAAACTAAAACAAGATTCAATTAATTTGAATTAAATGTCTATAAATGTATGTTCACAGACGCGTTAAATTAGTTAATAAATATACAATTATTGAGTTAGTATTAATTATTGTAGGTATTTTTAAATCTTTTTAAAGCTCATACTCATTCAAATTTGAATTTGCCGCGCTAATCTCGAATGTATTCGATTAGCCATCCGTTCGATTAATTGGCAACGAACGGACGGAAAGAAGACAGCATTGTAAAAGTGACGAACAGTAAACAGATAAAATGGTAAAGTCATGTGGATAAATCGCTTTAAATAATTCTCAATTCACCTCGTTTATCATTGACGCAAAGTTTTTAGACCGGGGCGAGGTGTTCATGTCAAACTAGAATTATCCAGCTCTCTAAGATTTCCGACAGTGAACTTCGAGAAAGCGTCGAAATTTTGAAGATAATTTATTTTTCGTCTTGGCGTGAAAATGCTGAATAGATTGAAAATTGGGATCCAGAATTGGGACCAATTGTACAAAAAGATCCCACTCTTCTTTTTAGTATGTTATGAGGGTACCCGTATAGACTCAATGCTAAAACTTTTTGGCATTATAACCTCACTTTTTTATTCTTTTCTGCACATGCCAAAAAAAATTTAATAAAATGGTCGGATTTCCAATTAAAAAAAGATTAAAGTTCAATCAATTATCAGAATTTTAGAGAAGAGACACCAATTTTTTAGAAAGTAGTTAATTTTGGAACAGAAATTTTCTTTTACAACGAAAAAAGCTAACTTTTCTACCACAAAAGCTAAATTTTCAACAAAAGAGTAAAGTTTTTGAGCTAAAAAGTCTAACATTTTATAAAACAGTGACTTTAAAAAAAATTAAAAGAAGAAGATAATTCTCAATAAAAAAGATCAATTTTCAACAAGCTAGTTGAATTATGAACCAAAAAGTTAAACTATCAACAAAAGAGATTAATTTTCTACCAAGAAATACGACTTTTTAAATAAATATATGATTTTTCAACAAGATAGTTGAATTACAAACCGAAAAGTTAAACCTAAAACAAAAAAGAATAATTTTATGCCCACAAGGATGACTTTTCAACAAAGTTTATGGATTTTTAACAAGATAGTTGCATTATCAACCAGAAAGTTGAACTTCCAACAAACAAGAATAATTTTTTACCTACAAAGATGACTTTTCAACAAAAAATATCAATTTTCTACCAATAAGCTGAATTTTAAACAAATAAGATTAATTTCTATAAAAAAAGACGACTTTTCAACAAAATTATTAAATGCTCTACCAAATAGTCGGATTTTTATCTCATAAAATATACATGATAAAGTTTCAACTGAAAACGTGATAGTTAAATTTTCAGATAAAATCTCTGATAAAAAATTAACTCTGAGCAAAAATACTAAATTTCAACAAAATTGTTCAATTTTTAACCAAAAGGATAAATTTTCGACCAAGAAGATTAATGTTCTATCAAAAAAGATGAATTTTCAACAAGAATCTAACGACACGTTTCAGAATATTTCAAAATATTTATATAAAGTTTATGGTTGAATAGGTTACAAGGATAGTTGATATGACAGATTACAAAGGCTTTTAAACTTTCTATAAAATTAACAATAACTGTTTTCAAATATTTAAATAATAGGGTTTAATATTCCTAATTAATTGTTTATGTTATTATAAAATAAAATAATGATCGGGTTATGCGTTTCATTTCGAGTACAGAATTATAATTTTGAGTTCGCGACGAGGAATTTCAGTAAGGAAATGTAATTATGATAATTGGACCAGGAAATACCCATAAAGAATTTTAATTTCTAATTTAGGTTTACTTTAGAATTTCGTTAAGAATTATAATTTTTCCTTTGGCGTAGAGACTTTTAGTAAACAGTTCTAACTTTGAGTTTGGGTTGGGAATTTCCGAAAAGAATTAAACTTTTGAGATAGAGTTGGGAATTCCCCTGAAGAATTATGATTTTCATTTTAGGTTAACTTTAGAATAGGAAATCAATTTCTTTTAGAATGATCATTTTTACTTTGAGACAGGGAATTTTAGTAAAGAATTATAATTTTAAGTGAGGGACAAGGAATTTTTTAAAAAAATTATAATTTTGAGATAAAACTGAGAATTTCCGCGAAGAATTATAATTTTCATTTTAGGTCAACTTTAGATTAGGAAATTTTGTGAAGAATTTTAATTTTGAGTTTGGGACGTGCAATTTCAGTCAAAAATATAATTTTGACAAGTGGGACAGGAAATTTTTAAAAAGGATTTTAATTTTTTAATAAACATTGGAATTTTCATAAAGAATTAAAACTTTCATTTTAAGATCGCTTTAGAATAGAAAAATTCTTTCCTTCAGAATTATAATTTTTACTTTGAGACAGGCAATTTTAGTAAAGAATTATAATTTTGAGTTTGGGACAGGGAATTTTCCAAAAGTCGTTTAATATACATAAAAATCTCCTGAAATCTTTAAATATTGTTCAAAATAATTTAAATTTTTTCAAATAGACCAGGAAAAACCCGGTATTTTAAAATTATCGATCGAGTAGACCCCCTGATAATCTCAGAAACTCGTTTCAGCTTTTATTTCCAGAAATTGACTATATATATAAATAAATGATTTGAAAGTCACGATATTTTCTACAATCAGAAATTATATTGCTGATTCAATAAAATATATTTTAGCGTCTGGAAATTAATTTTGTAACATAAAAAGAGTGTTATAACCTCTTGATATGAAATCGAATAGAAATGTTCTTTGCAGTGAAAAATAATAATTAATTCGTGTCTCGCTGATATTTATTTTCGCAATAATTGAAAGCGATCCGTACTCAATGTATATTTTTGCCACGATAATTCAAGCTCTTCAATCATAAAATTGGCTTTTACTTTGTTCTCTATTTCCTCCCATCTCTGGCTCTCAAAGAGAGATTTAATTTGTATTTGTCATTCTTGGCATTTATGCAGGATAGAGCATGACGCTGCTTCTATTAAATGTCCGGGACGAGGTCGTTTCCGTGACACCTAACCGCCAGTAGAATAAAATATTTGCACGCCCCGAGGACACAACTGTTAGCCGGAAGATGTAAAAAATTCCCTGTTTCAGTTTCCTTATTACGCTTTAATAATAAATGTCAGACCGCTCATGACAGTGCCTCTTTTCGCTTTAATTTCCTACACCCTGAAAATTAAACTGCGCACTTATTTCCATTTGTTATTTTCACATGCAAAATTATACGCGCGCTCTGGTGCAGATAAGAGAAATATTCCATTATTAATAATTATTATAATAATTAATAATAAAAAAGTACTTTTCCCTCCCCTCACTTCCCCAGCTAACACTTCCCATCTGCTTTTCTTCACCAATCATCCTTTTACGTGCCATACTCATCCGCAGTACAGTACTAGCCTTCCTTTTAGTTCCCGAAACTACCTTCCCTCGCTTTCAATCATTTCCCCTACTTTCCCTCAACCTCATCCTAATTTCTCCTCCCTTTCTCTACCCACCCTCTCCTCATTACCCTCCGCTCATTTTTCTCACTTCTTATCTCCTTATTTTCCATTTTCCCTCACTTCTTATTTTCTTAATTTCTCTCACTTCCCCTACCTCTTTCCCTCATTTTCCCTCTCTTCCCCTACTTTCCACCACCCTTATTTCCTCTACTTTCTGAACTGCCACTCCCATTATTTCCCCTTATTTCCTATACTTTTTCTAAATATCCTTAGTTTCCCTTAGTTCCCTACTACCCCTCCCATCAATTCTCTTTATTTCCTCTACTGTCTTTTCCCTCGTTCATTCTTGCTAACCCCACTTCCTCTTCCGTTAGTCACCATTGATACCCCTACTTCCCTTCCCCAATTAACTCTTACTTCCTCTACTTCCCTTCTCCTCATTTCCCGTCCATTTTCTTACTTTCCATCCCATCATTCTCCTCAATTCCGATCTAACCATTTCCCCTTACTTTCTATATTTTTCCCACTTCACCTAAATCTCCTCATTTTTCCTTACTTCCTCTACATCTTCTAAATATCCTCAATTTCCTTTACTTTCCCTACTCCTTCTCTGATCATTTATACCTACTTCCTCTACTTTCTATGCCCTAATCTACCATTTCTAATCGTACTTTCCCTTCCGTTATTCACCATTTTTTCAGCTACTTTCCCTCCCTCCATGTAACCTCGCTACCCCTAGTACCTCTACTACCCCTCCTATCATTTCCCCTTACTTCATGTACTTCCTCTTCCCTCATTCACTCTTACTACCGTTACTTTCTTCTCCCTTAGGCTGAATTAATACCTCTACTTACCGTCCCTTCGTATACTTCCACTCCCCTCATTCCCCCCCCCCAACTCTCACCCCCACATGGCCCCTACTTCCCCTATCATCATTTCCCGTCACTTCCTATATGTCCCCTACATCACTTCATTTTCCCTCACTTCCCTTAGTTCTCTTGAATATCCTCATTTACCCTTACATCCCCTACTCATCTCAACATTTCTACTTACTTCCCCTGCACTCATTAAACCCTTTCTGATCCTACTTTCCCTCCTCTTACTCACTCCTACTACCTCTACTTCCCCTCCCGTTATTTACCCTTACTACCCCTTCTTTCTTTTCCCTAATTGTACCATCGCTTCCCTACATCCCCTCCCCTCATTTTCCCACGTAGAAAGAAAGTACGACAGGACGAACACATGACCGAAACTATAAGGGTTGCTGCCCGGGGTTACAGAACCCTAACAAGATAACTATGTATAATTTAAAATTTAACTGCACAGCTTAATCACTTAAAAAAAAAAGATTTGAGAGGCATGGTTTCATTTTTCCAACAAATTTGTTCATTTTTTCATAGAATAATACCATAATAAATAACTAAAAATTTATCTTTAAATAGAATTCCATATTTTTTAAGACATTCTTCTTAAATCTATCTCAAAAATTCAAAGTAGCAAAACGAAATTTGTGTCCAAAAATGGTATTTGACATAAGAAGATTTATCTCTTAAATACTATGATTGTTCTTTAATGTCCTACCAAAAACTACCTGTTCTACTAAATAATACTCAAGGAAGGTACTCCAGGTGTCGCTCGCCGATTTGATTCTTCCTTATATATGTTGTAGTACTCGAAAAACTAACTGACACGTATTTTTTGATATCTGCGGGAACACACTCTAAGGGGGTGAAACAGCCCCTCGAAGATAGGGGTTGCAAGTGTCGACTGTATAGTTTTGTGTATTAAAACCAAATTGATTTTGATGAAACCTACTGGAAAAGTTTCCTTGTGATGAAATATGGAAAACATAATTCTCTCACAAAAAAATGAAGGGGGAATATTTTCTACTTGAGACAAAAATAAAGTTGATGTGTTTCGCCAAAAGAATATTCAACAAAATTAATGAGGGCAGCTACCCATGAACACTTTTGATTTTGTTCTTTCTAATTTTAAAAATTCCGCGGGGGTGCACCACCCCTAAATATTTTTTAGGGTGCTGAAAATTACCAAATTCATAGAAGAAAAATTTGAAATAGATATTCCACATTTAAGACAAAAATAAAGTTGCCGTGTTTTGCCAAAATAAATTGAAAAAAAATTAATGGGGGTAGCTACCCCTGTACACTTTTTAGTTTTTGTCTATGATAATACATACTTTCCATGCAGCAAGACAATTGGGAAATTACTTTTATAACGAAGGAAGTAACATAGAGTCCATCCAATATGAATAAAAAAATTAAGTGGGGGTGAACCACGCCCACATTTTTTTGAATGTGCTGGAAATTGCTTAATTCATACGCGAAAAATTTAAAAAATATATTTTGCATTTGAGACAAAAATAAAGTTTACGTGCTTTGCCAAAAAAAATTAATGGGGGTAGCTACCCCTAAACACATTCAGTTTGTGTCTATGATAATATATACTTTCCATACACAAAAATCAAGCAAAAAAATCCAAAGAAAATACGTGTTGCACACAAAAAAGAGGATAGAGATATTCATGTATTTTTAAGGAAAAAAGTGCATTGAAGGGGGTAACTACCCCTACATTGTTCTATATATTAACCTTTATAATTGAATTTTCTGTGCATTGTTTTCAAAGGTTGTTTAATCAACATAAGTGATCTACAAATGATAAAATCAATTATTATCATTGCTTTCATACAATTTTTAATAGAAGTAGATAATGTAATGTTACCTGAGGTAGATTTTCCTGATTTTTAAGCATCTACTTATACATCACTTGGCATTAAAATATGAGTGAAAATTTTCGATTAAAGTGTGAGACGTATACATTTGGACACGTTCAAACAAGTTTTATATTTTTCAACAAATTTTCCATATCAGGAGACAGCTGAAAAAAATTTAACAAAAAATCCAAATTTTCCCCGGTTAGACATAGATTATTGGTTTTTCACAGGCATGACTAAGGATTGTAAACTCACTCGGAAAAACAGAGAAATTGTTGAAAAATCCAGTATCAGAAACAAAAAACTCGCAAAATAAGAAGTATGTTTTATTTTATTTTTCAAAAGTATTTTTACGACATTAAATTTATTTTTAATGTAGATAAAAGCGGTTAGTTTTTTTCTCGCAATGAAAAACTTCAAATCGTCCAACGATTACTTTTTACTAGAGTGTTAAGTAAATAATTTTTAATGATAATATTCTCCGAGCATCTAATTTTAATTTTAGAAACAAACACTATTCATTAAAAAAGAAATAAGAGGTAGTTTATCTCGACTTTATGGAGATGCGAATGCAAAACGTAATTTTTTTATTCATGTTGGATGGAATCTATTTTACTTCCTTCCTTATGAAACTAATTTCCCCATTTTTTTGTGTATGGAAAGTATATAATATCATAGACATGAAACATGAAGTGTTTAGGGGTAGTTACCCTCATTAATTTAAAAAAATATATTTTTCTGGTGAAACACGTCAACTTTATTTTTGCCTCAAGAGCAAAATATATTTTTCAAACATTTTTTCCTGTGAATTAAAAAATGTTCAGCACAATTTTAAAAATATGCAGAAGCGGTTTACCCCCTTCATTTTTTTTGAGCAAATAACGTTTTTCATCTTTCATCACGAAAAAACTTTTCCAGTAGGTTTGATCGAAATCAATTTAGTTTTTATACACAAAACTATACAGTCGACACTTGCAACCCCTATCATTGAGGGGCTGTTTTCACCCCCTTAATGTGTTTTTTCGCGGATGACAAAAAATACGTGTCGCTTAGTTTTTCGAGTACTACAACATATATCAGGGAGAATCAAATCGGCAAGGGACACGTGGAGTACCTTCCTTGTCAGTCTAGACGATACTGTTTTTTTCACTTAGATTCATGATTTATGTTTCGACGATAAAAATAGTATGTCTTGCTGAAAATTCTCATCATGACTCCTAATTTTTTTATCAAGTAACGTGTTATTGCTTCCAAGTAGAAAAATACCAATACTGTTAGATATTCATTTTTGAAAGTAGAATTCAATATGTTAGTCAGATATAAATTCATCATAAATCTATCAACAAGATTTGAAGAAAAAGTAAATTTTTATATTGAACTCATTTCCCTGATAGAAAATACATAATGTTTGAACAATACTTTCTTTTTTTGTTTTTTTACACAGTTTTTACTTTACCAGGAATATTTAAGCTCCTAAAAATTAGCTGCTTGGTACAAAACTATTTCAGTAAAGGTAATTGTACTGAGTAGAAAAATAGAGTCATGATCAGACATACATAGGGATGAGTAAAAACAAATGTATTTTCCAGTATTTTTTTTCCAATTCGCGAAAGGCTTCCTTATTTTTCCATCATATTCAATTACTGAAAAATAAATAGATTGCTAAAAAAGTTGAATTTGTTTTTATGTAAAAAAACTTTCATGATCATTTTTTTCAATGATCTTGTCAATTTAAAAATATTTTAAACTCTGGATATGATCACGTCGAGTGGAATCTTTCCATTGGAAAAATCAACTATCTTGTATTAAAATCGCATAACTTAAAAAAATTTGATAAGGAGAGAGATGAAGTTTTTTTATATTTATATTGGAAATTTTGAACATTAAATCTTCAAATAATTTATTTCAATAAGAAAAATCATAAAAAAAACCTCATGCTGATTGAAAAACATTTGCGCTTTTTGATACTGTTGTGCGTTCAAATTGAAGCTCTAAAATAATCTAATAAATTAATCAAAACGTTATACATGTATTATGTTAGTGTTTTTTGCTGAAAATCAGTATTTTTCATGAATAATTTTAATATTGAATCACAAAGTTTCAAGGAAGACCTTAAATTTCCAAAAATTTCGGACAAGATTACCTGAAGTTGGTATTATTTAACAAAAATCATTCCATTTCAATTTTCATCTAAATTAATGAAATTTAAAAGTTTGAAAAATTTCGAACTCTTCCAGCGCTTCTCGTCAGAAATTCATATTTCTATTGAAAGATCATTAGATATCAGAGAATATGAAAAATTTAAATACAATGTTGTGAAAAATTTAAGATTATGTTACATTTTTTAACAGAAATCGGTTATTTCAATCGAAAATTATTATTTCCAAAAAGATTTACAATTTGGCACACTTTTTTATATGTAATGTTATTTTTTTCGTCGAAAATTAGCATTTTTAATTTGTAAAATTCATTAGATTTTTCAGATTACCATTCTTCTTTAGGTTATTATTCAGTATCATTAGGTTCACAAATGTTGTACAATTTTCAGTTTTTCTGGCGTTTAGTACTAGAAGTCGGTACCTGTAATAAAATATTATTTATTGGAATTCAAAGAATAATTGTTTATACAATTTCAGGTTATAATCACATTTTTAAACCGGATATCGGTTACTTTAAATATAAAGCATTAGGTTGAAATGAAGTTTTACAATCTTAAATAATTGTATTATGTTATGTTAGTGTTTTTTATCTAAAATTGCTATTGTTAATAAGAATTATTTTGAAAAAATCATTTCACATCAAAAATTAAACTTACAATTTTGATTTTACTATTTGACAAATTTGCCTTACTTTTATTTCAATTATTTCTGAAAATAGTCGAAATAAAAAAATGGTTAATAATAATAATTTTACATTCAAATTCAAAAATTGAGAAAACTAAATAGCGATAGCGCGCGTGTTTCATTTCTAGTCTTTCAGATGAAAAACGTCATTGTTTTGAATCTTTTTATAAACAATATTTCTTCTTTTAATATTTGCCCCACTGCCTAAATATTACATTTAACTCACTCAAATTCATCTGAATTCAGATAAATTGAATTTTAGTTCCATATAATTAACATAAAAAAGACAAAGAATAAGTAAATCATGAAAATACAAATTTTAGTTGAAACTAAGTGTTACGTGAAGATGGAAATAGATGCAAACGAAGTCTTTTGCATTTTTCAACTGCGCATGAGCGGAACCTTCTTAAAATTCACTTCTAAGTAGTTCAAGAGTTTTTATTTATATGCCTTTGTGCAGCAGAGAGATACGGTGTAAAAACTGATGGTTTAGGGGGATAAAATGCAACTCCGGCTTCCTATATTTATGCGCATAAATTCGCATACTGAAACCTGACACTCACCCTATCTCGCGTCTGACCATACGCTGGCTGCAACTACTTAAGTAAATATTTTTCTCTTATTAATTTCTTTGTTTTCAACATATTTTCCCACTGCCTACTTAATTTTTTCCATTAATTTATTTAGGAGTCATCCAAAAATTACTAAAGACGCCTTGATTGGAGGGAAGTTTTTTGGTAAAATCTTACTGTTTTTGATGTAATAATAAAGTAGTTTAACTTTTGACGAAGTAGTAGAACTTTCAACTAAAAAAGATGAATTTTCAATAAAAAATGTGATTGTTTCAACCGAGAAAAGATTTTCATTTTATATTAAAAACAGTTGAATTGAACCGAAAAGGACGTATTTTTTATAGAGAAAGAGGTAAATACTCAACAAAATCAGACCCATTCTTAACCAAAAGTTTACTTTTGTAACGAAAATATGAAATTTCTACCAAAATAAATGAATTTTCAAATTAAAGCAGTTGAATGTTCTACCATGAAATATAAATTTTCAACAAGAAAGTTAATTTTCAACCGACCAGTTGAATATCCAACTGAATGGATACATTTTTATTTCAGAAATTAAGTTCTAACATGAAAAAACGAATTTCAACATAAAATGTAATAGTTGAGAGTTCAAGCAAAAAAAATTTGGTTTCAAGCCAAAAAAAGGTGAATTTAACCAATGAAGACAAATTTTTCAACAAAAGACTTGACTTCTCAATTAAAAAAGAATAATTTTCAACAAAAAAAGACACATTTTTAACAAAATTTATATTTTTACGAAAAAAGATAAAATGTCTACGAAAAAAGATGACTTTCAAAATAAAAAAAGAACGCGCAACCGAGAAGATAAATTTCTACAAAAAAAAAACGAATTTTGAAACAAATAGTTGTATTTTCAACTGAAAAATATTAATTCCCAATCGAAAATGGAAAAGTGAATTTTCCAGGGAAAAATTAAAATTCCAGCAGCAACGAAAATTGAATTTTGAACAAATAAAGATCATTCAGAAAAGAGAGAAAAAATGCTCATCCAAGTTATTTAACTTTCAGGCCAAAAGAGGATTTTTCTGTAAAACAGTTGAATTTTCAACAAAAATTATAATATTTCACTAAATAGTTGCATTTTCAACCAATGAAGATGAAATTTAAATGCAAAATTTAATTTGAAAATCATTCGTTTTTAAACGAAAAAGGCGAATTTTCAACTGAGAACGATCGATTTTCAACCAAAAAAGGAAAGTTGCATTTTCAGTTAAAAAAATTAATTTCAACCGAAAAAAAATAACGGATTTGTAATAAAATATTTTTTCAACCAAAAAGTTGAATATTAAACAAAAGAATTGAATTTTCAGTTGAAAAAAATTAATTTACAACCTAAAAAGATGAGTTTTCTACCAAATCTAATATTTGAAATTTCGGCCAAAAATATTTTAATTTAAAGTAAAA
The DNA here is from genome assembly GCA_932178445.1 of Andricus quercusramuli. NCBI lineage: Eukaryota > Metazoa > Arthropoda > Insecta > Hymenoptera > Cynipidae > Andricus > Andricus quercusramuli. Next base: position 338,458 of record CAKNXH010002039.1, on the reverse strand, counting down.
AACAGATGAATTTAACAAATAAAGACGAATTTTCAAGAAAAGACTTGAACCCAAATCTTAGACAGATTAATTTTCAACTCAAAAGTTGGAATGTTAACGAAAAAAAAATTGATTTGAACTTCAATCAACAATTTAGTTCTTTAATTTTCAGTTGAAAAATAATAATTTTTATCGAAATTATTGAATTTTCTACCAATTTGTTGAATCCTCAGCTTGAAATACGAATTATCTGCGAAGTCATTGAATTGTCAACTTCAAAATATAAATTTTCAACAAACAAATTTCTAACCGAAAAATATTAAGTTTTAAGCAGACATTTGCATTTTTAAACAAGAGAATTAAACATTTTGAAAAACACCTCACATAATTTGTAGGTCACTCCTATTTGTTTTTTCAATTTATTATTATTTTGTGAATTTGTGATTATGATATTTAATATTATTACTAATTTTACTACAAATTATTATTATTGGGTAAATTATAACATTAAGCGCTAAACTGCGGTAACCAACGAACAAAAAATTATATAATTATATTTCTCTCTTTAATTTATGCATTCATTTCATGCAGTCCACTTTTTGACGAAATTGAGTTTTTTTTTAAATCATACTTTCTCGGTTTTTTAATCAAAATCAAATCTCTCTTCTCGTAACTTCATGGAAAAAATTGTTTTTCTTGAATGGGAAAAATAAGTGTCTTCTGATTTCCGTTAGATAATCAAATATATTTTCAATTTAATTTAAATTGCATATTAGTTGGCGAGGGTTGAAATTTTCTTTATAATTAGTAGGAACTTAAAAAAATTTCAACTTTCTTATGTCCAATTTTGTTATTGATTTTTTCTACTGAAGTATATTTATCGACAGACATCTTTGGTGAAAACAATTTTTACAAGAAAGCACAACATTTTTAGAACTGTAATTTCTTGTAGAAATTTGTATAAGAATGTACAAAATTTAACTGCCAAACACAATTAAATACAAATAGATTTTTTTTGTATTTTCTAGAAAAATAAAAGAGATGATAAACACAAAAATTAATAACGATCTTTTAGTTGCGCTTGTATATAAATTCTTATAGTAAATTAAAAATACCATAAAATACGACAATGAAACAATATTGAATTCAATATAAAACAATTTAAATTCCCAAGATTTCAAAGCCAAATATTTATTGTCTTTTCAACAAACAAGAATAATTTTCTAACCAAAAAGACAAATTTTCAAAAAAATAAATGAAGTTTGAAAATATAAAAGATGAATTTTCAACCAATCAGTTAAATTTTCAACCAAAAATATGAATTTTCCAGAAAGAATATTAGCGTTTTACCAAAAATCACCATTTTTCAACAGAAGACATCAATTTTCAACAAATTTGTTTAATTTTAAAGACAAAAACACAAATAATTTAATACCAAATTTTTGAATCCTCAAGCAGGTCAGATAAATTGAGACCTAAGCAATTGTATTTTTAATAACAAATTACGGATTTTTAAACGAGAAGATTAATTTTTGACCAAAAAATACAAGTTTTCAAACATATACATGAATTTCCAACTAGTAAAGATTAATTTGCAATACAAAATATGAATGTTCATCCGAAAGTGAAAAAGTTGCATTTTTCATTAAAAGATTAATTCTAAAAAAAAAAAAACAAAAAAAAACGAATTTTTAACCAGAATGATGAATCTTGAAAAAATGAAGTTTTAACAAAAGAGCTCAACCTAAAAGGTTATTTTTATAGCAGAAGATTCCTTCTTAGAAACCGTAATCGTCAAATTTGCGAACAAGGATTTGAATCTTTAAAAAATATGAATTCTTACAAAGTAGTTCAACTTTCAACCGAATTTGAAATCTTTGAAAAAGACAGATTGATTTAGAAACAAACAGTTGAATTTTTAACAAGAAAATATTAGATTCAAACGAGAAGATTAATATTTGACCAAAAAAGAAGAATTTTCAACAAAAAATATAAATTTTTAACGAAAAAATATAAATTTTGAATAAAATTATTAATTTTTAGCCAAAAGTGGAACAGTTTCACTGTCAGAACAATTGATTACCAAAAAAACAAATTTTCAACAAAATAGTTATATTTTTAACAAAAGAGATGAATTTTCAACTAAAATAACAAATTTAAAAAAAATGAATTTTGAACCAAATTGTCGGATTTTAAACAAAGCTGTTGAATTTCAAAGCTGAAAGCACGATTTTCTACAGAACGGTTACATTTTTACCCAAAAATATGATTTTTTAACAAAGCAATTAATTTTCTACCAAACTGTAGATACCTGAACCAAACCAGATTAATCAGGACCCAAACAGTTGCATTTTTTTTCAAAAAGGATGAATTTTCAAGTAAGAAATTTAATTTTCGAATAGAGAACGGTAAAAAGAACAATTTTTTTAAAAATAGTTGTATTTTCAACAAAAGAGATGAATTGTCAACTAAAATGATAAATCTTGAAGAAAATGAATTCTCAACTAAAATTTTAACCCCAAAGATGATTTTTTAACCCAGAAAAGTAATTTAAAAAATTTTATAGTTGAATTTTCAATAATGGAGGTGAATCTGCGACCAAAAAAATGAATATTAAAAAAAGTTGATCAACTTTTCAACCAATTAGCTGAATTTCTGACCAAAAAGGTGTACTTTTCAACTAAATAGATGCATTTTCAACCAAAAAATACAATCTTCAAACAAATACTAGAGTTTTTAACCAAACGGGATGAATTCCGAAACGAAAATATAATAATAGACTTTTGCACCAAAAGAAGTGTCTATGTCTTAAAAACAAATAAAAAATAAGAATTCTTTAAAACTGAACGTAGTTTATGGACGACCCCTTTTCTGTAAGTTTTGTTGTAATATATTGAATTTATTTTTCAGTTTCTGTAAAAATGGTTTTAGTTTTTTGTACTTTTTTGTGACAATTTTTCCACCAGGGATGTGATGAAAAGTTTCGAAAAGAAATTTATTTTATAGAAATGTGGGGTGGTTGAAAATTTTTCTGGAGAAGAGGAAATCGAATGTCCGTGATATTTCGAGTCCAGCCATCCAACGCCCTCGGAGTCATTAAGCTTGACATTCCAGCGCAAGCTGCCCGCCCACTCTGTTCTATTTGCCCACGCCGTAAGTCCCATGCAGTCGATCCTTAACGACAGTTTCATGTTGGGTAATAAATCCTCTTAGGAAATCAGAGAAAATTCGACAGTGTCAAAGTGAAGAGTGACCTTTCCTTTGAATCAAAATAACATTGCTGAGACAATTTCTGATAAAGTTGAGCGGGACTTCAGTCGTCAAAAACCTGTACGGAGTAATCCCTATTGCGCCTTATGACGCATTATTAAATAAATAAAGTAATAATTAAGATTAAATATAAAATAACAATCCTGAAACAATTTTTGATAAAGCTGAGCGGGACTTCACTCGTCAAAAAGCTGTACGGAGTAATCCCTATTAAGCCTTATTACGCATTATTGAATAAATAAAGTAATAATTAAGATTAAATATAAAATATTATTCCTGAAACAATTTTTGATAAAGTTGAGCGGGACTTCAGTCGTCAAAAACCTGTACGAAGTAATCCCTATTACGCCTTATGACGCGTTATTGAATAAATAAAGTAATGATTAAGATTAAATATAAAATAACATTCCTGAAACAATTTTTGATAAAGTTGAGCGGGACTTCACTCGTCAAAAACCTGTGCGGAGTAATCCCTATTACGCCTTATTAAGCATCATCGAATAAATAATAAGCTAGGTTACGAATTTTGGAAAACTCGAAAAATAACTTAGTCCTAAATTCTCTCAAAACAGTGGAAATTTGATGATTTTGAACGAAAACAGAAAAATAATTTCTTTTAAATCAAATTAATGTAAATGCTATACAGAGACACTTTGAATTTTCATACAAGAAAGATTTATTATAAAGAGATGAATTTTGAACCCAAAAAATTTATTTTTAATTATACAGTTGCATTGACAACCAAATCGTTAAATTTTTCAGCAAACGGAACGGGGTTTCAACAAATTAGTAGAGTTTTTAATCAAGTAGTTAAATTTTCAAAAAAAAAGATGCAATTTTTAACAAAACAGTAAAGTTTTCCACAACAAAGTTTATTTACAACCAAGAAAATTACTTTTTTACCATAAAAGATTTATTTTCTACCAAAAGACAAATTTTTCACTAGTTGAAATAAATTTTGTTTATAACTTCTTTTGAACAAAATAGTTGAATCTTTAACGAAATATATGAATTCTCAATTACGAGGGATGAATTTCAGATCAAATAGTTGAATTTTACAACAACAACAACAACAAAAGGATGAATTTCCAAACAAAAACAAAATAGTACAATTTTCAGATAATAACATTAATTTTCACCAAAAAAAATGAATCTTTGAAAAAATTGATTTTTAACAAAGTTGTTCAACTTTCAACTTTACTAAAAAATACTAATTTTCATCAAAATCCACTAATTTTTAACAAAAGCGTTTAAATTTGAAGCCAGAAAGACAAAAGATTATATTTATAATTATGTAGATTGAATTTTCAACCAAAAAATATGATTTTTCAACCAAGAATTAATTCTCTACCAATTAGTTGAATTTTCATAACAATAGTTGAACTTTTACCCAAATAGTTGAGTTTTCTAGACATAATATGAACTTTCAACAAGAAAGTAAACTTTCACAAATAGTTTATTTTTCTATCAAATTGTTAAATTTTATATCAAAAAGACGAATTTACTACAAAAAAGTTGAATTTTCAAATCAAAATTATGAATTCTCAACGAAACATGTAATAGCTGACACTTAAAAAAAATGGATTTCAAACAAAAAATAGCTGAATTCAACCAAAAAATACGGGTTTTCAACGAAATAGTTGAATTCTCAACATTTGAAAAGGTTGAATCTTTAACTAAAATGAATGAATTTTCGAACAGAAAGATTATTTTTTGTACCAAAAAGACGATTTTTCAACAAAATACATTAATTTTCAGCCGGATAGTTGAAAACAACTAGAAAAAGTTAATTTGAAACAAAAATGGAAGTTATGTTTTTATTTTTTAACAGAACTAATTCTCAACTCAAAAAAGCAAATTTTTAACAAAATATTTACATTTTCAACCTAAGAGATGAATTTTCAACATAAATGATGAATCTTAAAAAAAATGAATTTTCTACAAAAGAGTTCAACATTCAACACAGAAGATAATATTTTAACTGAGAATTTAATTCTTGAAATTGTTAAAATTGTTAAAATAATTTAATAATTGTTTCACAAATTTAGAGAAAAATTGATGTGAACTTTCAATTTTTTTTTGTCAACATCAAGTAAAAAATTTGTTAACTTTTAGGTGTACTGTTCTTCAACAAATATTTTTATTCTTTCAAAAAGACCTAAAAACATTTAAAAACTATCAAAAAAAGATGCTCAATAACAACGCAAATGTTGAAAAATTTATTGATTTTTATAAGCAAATACACAAATGTTATTGTTAACAAAAATCAGTTAAACAAATTTCTATTGTCCTATATATTAATGAACAAATTCATTTATTTTCACGGAAGTAACAGCTAATTATTTAGCAGTTACTCCTTTCTATGAATCGATAACGTTGAATAATTGTTAAAATAAACTTAATTAACATATGCATTATTTGGCTATGTCAGCATTCAAGCACTATTGTAATTGCTGCTAACAGTGAGTTTCAAAATAGTCTACAACAAAAACAAAATTGTTAGTTTACAAATAAATAACAAATTTGTAATAATTGTTAATTAGGTTTAGAAACACAAAATTAAAATGTTGAAAAATCGTCAAATAATGCATTTGTTGTTTAGGTTTGTTTCAACAATTATCGAATATTATTAATTCATAGCAAAACGTTACTGCTGAATAATTTGCTGAAAATTCCGTGAAAAAAGCGGCTTTTTATTAATAAATAAATAACATGATAAACGTTTGATCAAGCAATTGTTGTTAACAATAAAAAATGTTCTGAAAATCAAATTGTCCATTTTATTGGTTGAAGATTCAACTACTTTGTTAAAAATTAATTTTTTCAGCTGAAAATTAACCTAATCCATTTTTTGTGGAAAATTTATCGTTTTTAGTTGAAAATTCAACTATCAAATTTTCCATTGAAAAATCATCTTTTTTCGTGTAATTTATTTTTACAACTGGAATTCAACCTATTTCCTTTTTGGTTGAAAATTGATCGTTTATAGTTGAAAATTCGTATTTTGAATTGAAGATTCATCTCTTTGGTTGCAAATTTAACTGTTTTTTTAAACTTTATTATTTTCGTAAAAAATGAAATTTTAACTGAAAATTAACCTATTTCATTTTTTGTGGACAATTTATCATTTTTAGTTGAAAATTCTACTTTTTTCCATGGAAAACTCTCTTTTGTGATAAAAATTGATTTCCTTCAATTAAAAAATTAACTATCTATTTTATTATTGGTTGAAAATTGATAGTTTTTAGTTAAAAATACAACTATTAAGATTAAAATTAATTTTTTCAACTAAAAATTAACCTATTCCATTTTTGGTAAAAAATAATCGTTTTTAGTTGAAAATTTAACAATTTGGTTGAAAAATCATGTATTTTTAAAAAATTTTTTAATTTTTGGTAGAAAATTAACCTTTTTGATGGTAAATTCAGCTATTGTTGAAATATTTTTGTGTGTAAAAAATCAATTTATTAAAATGTAAATTTAACTTTTCCATTTTTAGTTGAAAACTGACCGTTTTTAGTTTGAAATTCAACTATTTTCTCGGAAATGTCTGTTTTTGATTTAAAAATTCATCTATTTCTTTGGAAGTTTTTTTTTGTGTTGAAAATTTCATTATTTTTGTGAAAAATTCAACTATTTGGTTGAAAATTAATTTTTTGGTTGAAAATTCGACTATTTTGTAGAGAATTTGCCTTTTTGGCTTGAATATCCAACAATATGGTTAAAATTTTGTAATTTATCTCTTTTTGGTAGAAATCTTATCTTTTTTGATTAAAAATGCAACTGCTTGGTTGAACATTATTCTGTTTTTGATGAAGATTCAACTATTTTGTCGAAAATTCGACTTTTGGTTGAATTTTCATCTTTTTTGTTTGAAAATTCATCCTTATGGGTTGAAAATTCAACTATTTTTTTTATTGACATCTTTTTTGGCTAAAAATCTAACAACTTTTTCAAAATTTCATTTTTTTTATTGGAAATTCGTCCCTTCGGATTGGAAATTCATCTTTATTGGTAGAAAAGTTCTTGGTTGAAAAATCAACTTTCGCAGTAAAAATTCGTTCTTTTGACTTGAAAATTCAATCATTTGGTTAAAAATGTAATTTTTGTGGTAGGAGTTTAATCTTTCGATTTTATATTCCACAATTGATTTGAAAATTCCTCTGCTTTTGGTAAAAATGCAAGCATTTTGTTGAAAATTCCTCTCTTTTGCTTAATAGTTACTATTTAGCTGTAAATGCAAATTTTTGGTCTAAAATTAACTGTTTTGTTCGAAACAGCGTTTTATAAAGTTCATTGTGATAAAAAGTACCGTTCCCATGAACCCCTAAATAACAAAATAAAATTTTTTTATGGCCTATAAAGCCACCAACTACCGTCTGGTTAACTTCGAAAAAGACAAAAAAAGGAAGAATTTTCGATAGCAATGTTCGTTTCATGGCTGTTTTGAACATATAAGAAAGGAGACATTTTTAGGGATTAGAAAACATTTTAGGGGAAATTTCCTCGTCTTTTGTGGAAGTGGATCTTCTCTGTGGACCCTTAAATCCCAAAACCTAATCGATGAGCCGGGGGTTTATCTCCTCTAGGATGAATTTCGATCTGAGGTAAAGAAATTGGCTCTCTGCCTGAAATATCTTTCTTTGAATTCCATACGAGTCTTATAAATCAATTTGGGGGAAAGGACTTTCGGATAAAAGTATTTATGTCAAGTAATTCGTAAATGTAGCAGAAAGAACATGAAATATTGAAACAGACATATTATTCTATTTCCAGAGGTCATATAATTTTAATGAAGAAATAATGAAAGCCCGAATAAAGTTTCAGGGTGTCTACCCAATCGACGATTTTAAATTCCCGGTCATTTACCGGTTTTCTACTGATCAATTTTTCACGATTTTTAAAGATTTGAACAGATTTCTGAATACTTTGAAAGATCTAAAAGATTTTTGATTCAGAACAGTCAATTTTGGAAAAGAATTTTATTTCCGAGCTGGAACATCAATTTTCGGTCAGAAGAATTAAAATTCTGATTTGGAAGAGAGAATTATGTGAATGAATTATAATTTGAGAATTTTAATTTAGATTTAAATCAAATTCAAAATCCCTTTTCATAAATTAGAATAACATTTTTTTCTGAAATTGCCTGTTATATATAAAAAATTATTTGTTGCCAGAAAAGATTATAATTATTCACGAAAATTTCCTAGATCAAGTCACAATTTTGTTTCCTAAATTCCTGGTCTTAAATCTGTATCATATTCATTTACAAAATTTTCTGTAATAATTAAGAAATATGGTAAGTTCCTGTTTTAAAAATTTGGAAAAAGGAAGTTTCAAATTGTGACAAATGGTAATATGGAAAAGGAATTTCTTTTAAATTCCCTTCTTCTAAATCAGTATTAAAATTATTTTTCTAAATTCCCATTCCATGACAAAATTTCCCTGTGCTGATTTACGGAAATTCCCAGTCCCTGTTCTAAATTGAATCTAAAAAATTTTAATTCTTCACGGAAATTCCCTGTTCTATCTCAGAATTATTTTTCTTTTGGAAAATTCCCTGTCCGAAAGCGAAAATTCAAACAACGAATTATAATAGGGACACACCCAGTTCTCGCTCAAATTTATAATTATTTTATAAAATTTTCTGTCTCGAAGTCAAAAATATATTTCTTTAGTGAAAATCCCTGTTTCAAAGACAAAATCAAAAATTCACTAAAGTTGCCTGTTTTAATATGAAAATTAGAATTCTTTACGAAATTCCCTATTGGAAGGTTAAAATTAAAATTTTTTTCAGGAATTCCTGTCAAAATTATAATTTATTAGAAAATTCCCTGGCTCAGAATTTCCTTGGTTTAGAATTAGAATTCTTTTATAAAATTTATTGTTTCAATTCAGAATTGTAGTTATTTTAAAACAGTTCATATTCCAAGTGAGAATTATGAATTTTTCACGAATTTCCTGTTTTAACTCAGAACTAGAGCAGAAAATATAAAACCAATTTTAATTTGTATATCAGTACATTCGAGAGAAAAATCCCGGTCACTGAATTAAATTCCCGATCATTTCCGGGTCAGGTAGACAAATAGCACGGTTCCGTTGAAATAACTTTAACTCAAACCCAGCTATTTAAAAATAAAAATTCCTTGGAGCCCTGTTTCAAAATAATAAACTTTCAATTTAAAACGAAAATAATAAGATGCAGTTTTTCTCAAAAATGAAGCAAGACATGAAAAAAGATCAGAAAGTAAAATTGTTCCGAGGAAAGGTTCTTACAAAATGATCACCTTCATTATTTTTCGTCTCACTTCGTTTTCTTTTAAAACTTGATTTTTTATTCTAAGAGTTAAAAGTTCGGGTTTCAATGTTTCATACCAGATAAAAAATTAGGATAGATAGGTATTATTATTCGAAATTTCTGAAGAAATTTTTGTTTATTTTCAAAATGTTATCAGCTGAGGATGAAAAGTTTTAAGAGTTCAAAACATGTGTGAGTATTTATGTAGCTTTTTTTCTTGAAATAATTATATTCAGAACCAGAAACATGAAAAAAAAGGAATTTGCAGTGAAATCGAAAAATTTAAAGAACAATGTTGCTTTTTCAACTTTTTTCATACATATAGTAATTTTAGTTTTATTTGTATTCAAGAAATTTCAAATGATTTTCACTGATATGAAAATATTTTCACGATTTGAAGAGATATCTAGTTATTTTAAGGGATATTTACCAATTTTATTAATTATGTTTTAATTGGAAGTAATTTTCAAATATTCCAATGGATGTCAAAAGATTTTGTTTAAATTTTTTAAAGAATTTTTAGCATCAGAAAATAAAAAATCAGGGAGATCAACGCATGCGTTTATTTGATTTGATTAAATAATGTTTTTCCTTAAAAATTCTGAATTGTTATTCCCAGACGTTAAATCAAGAATATTTACATCACAAAATTTCAAATGATTTTTACTTATTTGATTGGTTTTTTATGGTTTTAAGGGACTTTTAGAAATGTCTAAAGAGCTTAGGGGAATAAAATAAAATTTCATTTTAAGGGACTTCAACGAATTTCAATAGTTTCAAAGGGATATGGGGGAATTTGGCCAATTTTAGAGGATTTTAGAGATTTTAGGATATTTTAAAATTTTCTGAAAAATTTCAAGAAATTTCATTTTCAAACGTTCAAGTTTGTTTTTGGGATCTCAAATTTGAACTATTTTGAATTTAAGTTCGAGAGAATAAAAGAGTGTTGTTTCTGATTTATATTCCGATTATTATAATTCTAATGAAGATGAAATAACAAATATTGGACAAAAATATTCAATTAAACTTGTAAATATCACGATTGAACTATTATTATTAAAGAAATGAATATAAGTACAATGTGAACACACAAAAATTGTTTATTTAACAAGCATTATTTTTTTTCAGTATATTTCATTTCGCCGTAAATATATTTTCAACATCATAAATATATCCAAATAAAGGAAAATAAATTCTTTAATGGCAAAAATCATTCAAAAATCATTTCATACTATTTAAAAATTATACACTTTCTTATAAAAAGAATTTTTCTTCTTTTCTAGTGAAAAAAGTAAAACGTTGTCAGGCTCGAGGGATAGAGTGGGTTGGAAAAACTCAAAATGATTAGATTCACTACTAGTAGAACTGAAAAGGTTTTTTGCGACATTACGAACAAATGACAAGAAAAATAAAAAATTTATCAAAATTGAAAAATTTGATTGAAAAAGTTAAAATCTTCAATTTTTTCAGGTAAACTTTATGTAAGTTAATAATCCTAAATAGAAACAAAGTAAGAAAATTTTTTTTTTAAATATAATATTGCAATTAATTTTTTTCGGAAAAAATCTTCTCCTTTCGCTCCGCTAGGATTCGAACCACATAACTTTTGATTTCCGGTCAGGTGCTTTTCCCATTAAGCTAATAGAGAGATCGAGAGAAGAAACTTTATTTCAGAAAATATATGCATTATTATGCTAGATGTTACAAATCAACTTTTTGATTTTCGAATGATAATACAGATTCCGATAAAAAATTTGATCCGTAACATCTAGTTCTGTGGTTCGAATCCCAGCGGAGCGAAAGGAGATCTTTTTTTCATGAAAAAAAAATGAATTAAAATAATTCGTAATTCATAGCTCCATCCATTCTGAAAAGACGTTAAAAATTTCAGTTATTCTCTAATGATAATACAGATTTCTATATAAAAAACTGATTTCTAACAGCTATCATTACAATGCGTATATTTTCTGAAAAAAATGTCATCTCTCGATCTCTCTAGTAGCTTAATAGGAAAATCACCTGAGTGGAAATCCGAAGTTCTGTGTTTCAAATCCCAGCGGAGCGAAAGGAAACGATGTTTTTTTCAAAAAAACATTAATTTGAATAATTTTTAATTCATAACTCCATCTAGTCTGAAAAGACGTTAAAATTCCTGTTATTCTCCGATGATGATATAGATTCCTTGGAAAAAAATTTGTATCTTAACATCTAGCATAATAATGCGTATATTCTCTGAAATAATGTTTCATCTCTCGATCTCTCTAGTAGCTTAAGTGGAGAAGCACCTGACTGGAAATCAGAAGTTCTGTGGTTCGAATCCCAGCGGAGCGAAAGGATAAGATATTTTGTCAGAAAATAAAAATTAATCAATATAATTTGCAAGGCATAGCTCCATCTAGTCTAAAAGGACGTTACAAATTTCCGCTATTTTCTAATGATAATACAGATTCTTTGAAAAAAAATAATATTTCAAAAAGTGACGAAAAATGCAATTTCATTCTACCTAGAACTGCCAAAAAGGTTTGTCGCTCTTTTATTTTTTAATGCTGTTTTTAATAAAATAAGGACACACATATTTTTAAGTTTCAAACAACAATTTTGAATTATGGAATATGAGACATTTCTACACAAGAACCGTAAAAAATATAAAATATTTTCATTTGAAACTTAAAAATGAACCGCTGGCGATCAAAAGGGGATACGCCCGAAACGCCGTCGTTTTAGTTGGCCCCTGGGTCATATTTTTTTTCAGTTCAAATTTTGATTTTTTAATAACATATCCCAATAGCAAATTTTATTGCGCATATTTTTAGTCCTATAAATAAATGTGATAACTTTATTAGTTTTCGAAATAATCAAGAAAATGTTACTTTTTTCTGGAATCGCAAAATACGAATTTTTTGTCTTCAACTCGCCACAAGTTCTACAATAATAGGAATTTTGTGATAAAAATTTCAGAAAATGTGCACCATCATATAACGAAACTAACGGTATTTATAGAATTTCAATTGATTCTCACTAAAAATTTATAACGATTTTTATTCTTCTCATTGCGTAAATTAGATATTGAAAGTTTCAAACGCTTCGGGAGTCGAACGAATTTTCAGAAAATTAAAATTAACGGTCACCTAAACTTTTGTTAGGATTCAAGGAAGTTTTTTGGAAAATATCAGGCAATTATGTTTTATAGTTTTAAAGTGACAATTGATTTAAGATCTCAGCGCTGTCCCGTACGCGTGCTAGCTCGTCCTGCAATATCAACGTCTATATAACAGCCGACGATTGGAAGGTTAAGCCGGACACGAAAACAAAAAAGCATATGTTTATTTTGATTCTCTCATAAAGAACATAATGCACAGAAGCATTATTGTAAAAAAGTGTTAGCATATAATATTCTGTTTAGGATAGTTTAAGTTTACTTAAAATAAAAAGAACCTAAATATGGGTCGAGGCAGGAAAAGAAATAGGTGTGAAGAAAATTGGTTGAAGAATAAGAAAAAATGTTCCTGAAATAAGGTACTACTTAAAAGTATTAGAGAAAATTAAAAATTAACTTTTCTGATAATTTTAATATCCTATTATTATTTTTTATTTGATTTCTTAATAGCTTTTTCTAAAAAATCTTGTATTTTAAAACTAGTTTAAAGAGTCTAATATAATCTTTTACATTGAATTCTACTATTGAAAATGTAAAAAGTTTTAAATATCAAATTATCACGAAATTAATGGAGAACATTCAATGATTAGATGTTTCTTTTAATCAAAAAGTTTACAAAACTTATGTTATATTGTAGGGGAAGGAATATATTACTAAATCTAAAACTATAAAGGACGGTGTAAAAGAAAAGTAAGTTTTAATTTTTATAATTTGTTATTGAAAAATAATAAACAAATGTAAATGATAATGTCTTCATTATTATTTTGATAGCCGGCTTGACCTCCCAATCGCCCGCTGTTATACATACGTTGATATTGCAGGACGAGCTAGCACGCGTCCGGGTCGGTGCTGAGATCTTATATCAATTGTGGCTTTAAAACTATACAACATAATTGCCTGATATTTTCCAAAAAACTTCCTTGAATCCTAAAAAAAGTTTAGGTGACCGTTAATTTTAATTTTCTGAAAATTCGTTCGACTCCCGAAGCGTTTGAAACTTTCAATATCTAATTTACGCAATGAGAAGAATAAAAATCGTTATAAATTTGTAGTGACAATTAATTGAAATTCTACAAGTCAGGTTAGTTTCGTTATATGATGGTGCATATTTTCTGAAATTTTTATCACAAAATTCCTATTATTGTAGAACTTGTGGCGAGTTGAAGACAAAAAATTCGTATTTTGCGATTCCAGAAAAAAATAACATTTTCTTGATTATTTCGAAAACTAATAAAGTTATCACATTTATTTATAGGACTAAAAATATGCGCAATGAAATTTCCTATTGGGATATGTTATTAACAAATTAAAATTTGACCTGAAAAAAAATATGACCCAGGGGCCAACTAAAACGACGGCGTTTCGGGCGTATCCCCTTTTGATCGCCAGCGGTTCATTAATGTGTACGTATATTTGAAGTTTATTAAAAAGAGCAACAAAAAATATGTTTTCATCTTCCGGTACAAATTTAAAAAGTACCTATTTCGTCATTTTTCAAAATATTATATCTTAAAGAAAAACTTTTGTTTGACCTTTTTCCGTCTATGGTTATTCACTTCCAGAAACTTCACTCAAAAGAAATAGAATACATTTATATTTTATTTTTTACGGATCTTGTATAAAGAATCCGTAAAAAAAGGAAAAAAAATTGTTCAAAACGTAAAAATATGTAGGTTTTTGAAGATTGATTTTTAAAGTGAAAAAGTATTAAATTTGTATTTTTTCTTGATTAACAGAAGATCCAGCCCAGGACCGGGGAGCATCGTGGATGGGCGCTCGAACGATGTTTTCCAAGTTTAAAAGCGGTGGCACAACACCAAACATTCTTGAATCAAACCCCATATTGAACCACTTTGAGGTAGGAAAGCAATCCGCGACTGCCGGCCCAGAAAACGTTTGGAGGGTCCTCGAGGGATATCGTAAAAGCGATGGCAAGGTAAAGATAAGGACACGTTCCGTCGTGGGTGGTTCTTATCAGTTGGAAAAGTTTGGAAATACGACGCCCCCGGGACCACTCATTTCTCCTTAAAGTTCAAAATTAAATGCGAGAGTCGCTTACGCATATCCCGCTCGTTTTTCAAACCAAATTAATCCACATTTTCTATTGCTAATTGTTTTAATTAAAATTTAAAGCACTCTAAAATATATTATACATGCACGTTGCACATAACTCCCTAGATTCACATTTTAAATCCTCTGACACTTGTCTTTTCCTTTTTTCGGTTGGTTAATATCTTTCGCATTTAAAACGTGTATCTACTTGCATGTTCTGAAGCTGAACAATCATTTGTTCAAAAGGTTTTTATATTTTTTGGATTCTAGACTTTCAGTTTGTTTACAACAGGAGCCAGAAACTAATGTCTGATCAAAAACGATGTTATCTACTAGATACTATGATAAATACTATATGAAGTATATTATTTT
>CAKNXH010002039.1:301100-323320 GCA_932178445.1 Andricus quercusramuli | reverse complement strand
TACTATGATAAATACTATATGAAGTATATTATTTTAAAAGTCGATATCATATTCTGAAACCATGCAATCATTTGTTTGAAAGATTTTATGAATATTTAGTTCATAGATTTTAATTTGTTTACAATAGGAGCCCGAAAATAATGTCTGACCTAAAACGATGTTATCTACTAGTAACTATGATATATGTATTATATAAAGTATATTATTTTTAAAGTACCCAGGCGAAAATATTATGTATAGTTTATATATAGTGTGAAGTTTTATATATAATATTCAATTGTTTTACATAAGAAATGTATAAAACAAATGAATATTATATATAATACTTCATACTATATATAAACTATATATAATATTTCCGCCTGGATATATATAATATTCTTAAGCCATAAATCATTTGTGTAAAACGTTTTTACACTTTTTAGATTATAGATTTTCACTTCGTTTACCATAGGGGCCAGAAAATAATGTCTGACCTAAAACGAGGTTATCTACTAGATACTATGATAAACACTATACATATAAAGTCTATTATGTTGAAAGTATATAGGATATTGTGAAAGTATACAATCATTTCTTTAAAAGGTTTTCATAATTTTTAGATTCTACATTTTCAATTTGTTTACAATAGAAGCTAGAAAATAATACCTGACCTAAATTGATTTTATCTACTAGATACTATGATCAGGGAGGCCGCTGCACAGTGAGAAAAAAATGAATTTTTTTTATTTAAAATAACGTACACCCCCAAATATTGTCCGATTTAGATGTAAACATTTGAAGAAAAGAAAACTGATAAGACTCTCTAGAGAGTTGTCATACTTGATTTTTGATTTAGTTTTATCATGATGTAGTTAACAAAAAAAGTTTTTATAAATAAATTATTTTTCGAAAGTGTGCTTTCTATCATTTGTAATAATTTCACGATTTTTCAGTTTTATTGCGAGTTTGAATGTAAATAATATAAATCTAGAAAAAATTTCTCTTAAAATTCTTCTTCTTATCATTATAAACAAATGTAATAAACGAGTACATTGTCCGGGCATTTTTCGACATACATACAATTTTACGATTTTTCAGTTTTATTGCGAGTTTGAATGTAAATAATATTAATATAGAAAAAATATCTCTTAAAATTTTTCTTCTTATTATTAAAAACAAATTTAATAAACGAGTTCTTTATCCGGGCGTTTGTCGACATATATAGAATTTATCAAATAGTCCTTAATATTTCTTAAATTATCATAAAGTTCCTAATTAAAGGGAAGAAAATTGAAAAAGAAACAAAATTTTCGTCGACAAATCACAAAAAATCCATTTGTTTATTAAATTTCTTTGAAAAATTATAAAATTTATCAACTCATTATGGATTTTGCTGAAATTATCATGAAGTTCTTAATCAGAAAGAATAACATGAAAAAACGAATTTTTAGGTCGTAAAATTCCTGAATAATATATTTCTTCACTCAATGTGTTTGAAAAAATTATAAAATTCATGTACTCATTATGAATTTTTCTGAAATTATCAAGAATTTCTCAATTGAAAATACTGACAGAAAAAACAAAATTTTCCGTTGAAAAATGCCCGAATAATGCATTCGCTTATTTTATTTTTGGTTTAAAAATTCATAAAAAATTTCAACTAATAATGAATTATTCTGAAATTGACAAGAATTTCCCAATTAGATGAAATGACATAAAAAATTAGTCTTCTTCTCTATGAATGCCTGAATAATATATTTATGCATTATATCAGTTTTAAAAAAATCAAAAAATTTATCAACTATTTACAAGTTTTGTTGAAGTTTTCATTCCTCGCAATATAACTTAAAAAAACGTAAATATACTGCAAGTTATAGAAAACACACTCTTAATTAATAATTTTTTTACAACATTTTTTTGTTTATTATATCATAATACAATTACATCTTCAACTAATGTTACCGAAGACGTCATATAGAGAAAATTGGAAATTTTTAATCATATTTGTTCATTTATAAACAAATTGAAAAGAGTTTCGCTTCAAGAGTTTACATTTTTTTATTTCAGTGAACATGGAAAATTGTTCTGAATCAGGAAAAAACTGGGATTCTTCAAAAAAGTCCTACCAAAAAGTACCTTTCCTCATAAATAATAGTCACCCTGAACTGTACTATTTTTTTCATTATGATTCAGAATTATATTTTTATAAAAATTTAATTTCTTGCTGCAAATTCTGTTTACGTCTCTTACTAATTTTTGAAGTGAAATATTATTGCTCACTAGTAGAAAAATACAGTCATGAGCAGACATTCACTTTTTGAAGTAGAATTCCATATTTTAGTCAGACATAACTTCATCTTCATTACACTCTAAAAAATGAATGTCTGATTGTGATTTGATTTTTCTACTTGTAAGCAATTAAATTCTAATCAAAAAAATTAGTAGAAGTTCTGAAGAGAATATGCAGTAAGGCAATATTATTCTTATCAAAATATAATTATGAATCCGAGTGAAAAAAAACCGTGTTGATCAAATAGAGTACTATTTAGTAGAAAACTCAGTTTTTGGTAGGACATTTAAAAAGAATCATAGTATCTAGTAGATAAAATCGTACTGGTCCATCATTATTTTCTGTCATCTGAAATCTGTCTAAGAAATTCAAAATGACAAAAATAAATTTTTTACAAAACCAAGCTCGACTTCAGGGTATAATCTAGGGGAAAAAATCTTTAAAAAAAGTTTGAAATTATAAAAATTCTATTTACTTTTATTTTATTCAACAACAGCCTATAATACATGATATGAACAACAGGTACATCTGCGACATTTTCTGAGGTCCTAAACCTGCGCGAAGAGGTTGGAATATAGTTAAGCTAACTTACTTAACTAACTTAGTCCTACGGAGACAAGTAAAGGCTTTGACCTACAATGTCCTGGACAGATATCTAGCATCAAGATACAGTTTCGCTTTGTTCGGCGAATTTAACAATGCAATCCAGAAAGCACTAGAGGCTGTAAGATCTACAGATGACCCGAAGCAATCCGGTCTAAGATCTCTATACATCGGGCTCTCTGCTTGAAGATGAAATAGCTTCTGTTCCACTTCCTCGTTGCAAATTGAGCAGAGCTGCCCCTTCACAAATCTAAAACTAAGATCCCCTACGCAGACTCTACCCCTAATCGTAGTACCTGAAATGAAGAAGCCATAGCCTAAAGACGCTTTAGGCATATCCTAGGAACCCTTTCTTCCCACATACCACGCGTTTTTTCTAACCAACTCAGAGCCAACTTCAGGATCTTATGGGCAGTTGAGTCCCAAAACTCCCTCGAAGGAGATAGTGTGAATTATCTCCACCTCCTCACAATATCTTGACCCCCAGATCCTCACAGCATAGGAAAGAACATTTGAGACAAGGCCCTGGAACAAGATTTGTTTGGTGCACTGAGAATCTGACCTGGATATCCAGAGGACCTTCAACGTTGAACCTACAGCAATCTTCGCAGCAGCCACCAACCCTTTTAGTACAGGCCAGAGCGAAGGTACCTGAGCTTCCGAAGAACACACCTAGGTAATTGGATTCCCTAACCAATTCCAGCTGGTTTCCATCCAAAGTGAAATTCGGAATCGAAGGCTTCCTCACCATGGTCCTTGTCTGAGATGTGTTGACCTCCAGATGATTGATTTTACAATATTCAGCAAGAGGATTAATTTTCCTCGGGGGATCAATACGAGAGTTAGCCAGCAATACGATGTCATCAGCATAGGCCACTAGAAGAACCTCAATCTAATGATCATTTGAGACTCCCCTCAGACCTCGACTGAGCAGAAAGTCCTTAAGATCACTAATTGTAAAAATAAAAAAGACCGGGCTCAGAAGCTAACCCTGAAGAACGCCGCAATTCACGTCAACAGGGGATGTAAGGCCCTCCGGTTTGCGAATGGACACCCTATCCGCGTCGTACAGACTCTTCAATATTTTAATGATTTTGTGCCGACACCCAAACTTAACAATTGACTTCACAGTAAATTGTGGTTTAAAGAAGGGAAGGCTCTCTTAAACTCTACAAAGCAAGCAAAAACTTTGCGCCCAGGCGTGGAGAGGTGTACCTGAATTATAGAGCTCAGAACAAGGATGTGGTCCACACAGCCTCTGGCAGCCCTGAATCCTGCCTGGAATTTAAGAAGACACTGTGATTCATTCATCTGATACACCAATATATCCGGGAGGATTCGCGTGAATTCTTCTCCCAGATCATCCTGAAGAGATATTCCTGGTAACATACACCTAACTCCTCAGGTGGAACATCTCTTTCTAGCTTGGCTTTTCTTTTTTACAGATCGTAATTTCTGATCTTTAGGCCCTCTGCCTCGCAGAGACAGAACTTTCCTCTTACATTTTCAAGCTCGAAAAAATACTATTTGAAATAAAAAATGTAACAAATTTAACGAGTGTTAATTATAGCAATTTTTAATTTTATGCTATTCTAATATTTCAAGTTAGACAACTGTTGAATATTAAAAGTAATTAACAGTTACTGAAATTCACTAAAATATTTCAAATCTATTAATATTTAACAATATTGCAATCTTTAATCGATTAGAATTTTTCGCAATATGATACTCTCTAAATCTGAATTAGTAGAAAACTACTAATTGGTAGTAGTATTTTACTAATTCAAAAAGTGCCGATTCGTTTACTGGTAATTAGTAAGAATCTACTAATTCAATGAGTAAGAATAATGACTAAATAAATTATAACTATGTCCACTAAAGGAATTGGTAATGCTAGTACTAAATGAATTGGTAAATGTATTACTGGTTACTATTTCAAAGGTTAGTTTCAAGTAAATTTAAAAACTGTTTTTTCAACGCAGAGAATTTTATTGAAATATATCAATAAATTATTAAAGTCGGATCAGAGCCGATTAAAAAACAAGTTAGTTCAATCCGAATTGAAAACATGTTATAGTAATAATTAAAACTAGAATAATAATAATCTTAAAAGGTTTTATAAAACAAAAACATCTACGAAGTTGTAACTGTTTTTCTCTTAGCTAGATAAAACTATTAACATATAATACGACAAACGAAAGATACGCATATAAATATCAAACATTAAATATTATGCCAACAATAAGCTCAAGATTGCTTGGCGGAAACTTTTTAAGCTTTAAACTTCATTATCTTCGATTTCATCTGTAACAAATAATATTACAAGATTTTCTCAAATAAGTTGGCACCATTAAATAATTAAATAATTAGATAATACCAAAAAAATAACTAATCATTTCTTGAGTTTGTCTCTAAAGTCTATGAATTTGAATAATAGTTCAAACAAATTTTTATTTGATAGTTAATAGATGAATTTTGAACTAAAAAAGATCAGTTTTCGACCAAAAATGGAATAGTTGAAAAAAAATTGAACTAAAATGATGAATATTTTACTGAAATATATGAATTTTTGACAAAAGAGTAATTTTTAACGAAGTAATTTCAATCTTTAACCAAAAAGATGAAATTTCAACTAAAATGATGAATACTTAACAGGAATACTTAAATTTTCCATAAAAAAAATTAAGTTTCAAACGATAAGATTAATTTTGAAACATGAAGAATATTTTTCTAAAAGAAAATATGTGTTTTGAAGGAATTAGAAGAAATCTCAATTGGAAGAGACAAACTTTCAACCAAATATTTCAATTTTCATTTTAAAAAATGAATTTTCCAGAAAAAAATGGCAACCAAAGTGAGGAATTTTCAAGTAAAAATGATAATTTTTCAACCTAAAATTGAATGGTTAAATTTTTAATTTTGCATTATATGGAACTGAAGAGATAAATTTTAAACTAAAATGTTGGAATAATCGACTGAAATGATTACATTTACAGTTTGAAAAAAAATAATTTTCTGTTAAATTAAAAACGAATTTTCGAAAAAATAGCTTAGTTTTCAACCAAAGCGATAAATTTGTAATTAAAATAATGAATCTTGAACAAAAAAATTAATTTTCAACAAAAGAGTTTAGCTTTTAACTCAGTGATTGAATTTGTATTCCAAAAAAGATAAATTTTGAACGAAAAATTCAGTAGTCGGTATTCAAACAAGAAAAAATTAATTTTTAATCAGAAACAGTCGAATTCAGCAAAAAAAAAGCTACTTTTCAACATGATTTGAATTCTCAACTTAAAAATATTTTTCAGTCAAGGAAGAGAAAAAATTGCAAACAAGCTGTTGAATTTTCAAGCAAGAAGATGAATATTTGAATTTTGAACTAAAAACGATCAATTTTCAAACAAAAATATAATAGTTAAATATTTATTTTAAAAAATTAAATAAACTAAATTAAATATTACTTGCTTTAAAGTATGTAGATACTTTTATTTTAACTTATCTGCAGTTTAACAATAAGGTGGTTCAAAAAAGGCTTTTTTGAAAACAAAATAATTTTAGATTCTGTTTAAAATTTGGGTTAAATAATCATTTTCGTGCCTTAGGAAAAGTAGATCTGATGATTATAAGTGCTGCCTCAGAAGTGTAAGTTTAAAACATGAAAAAGACTTTAAAAACTTCTTTAAAACAACCTCTTTATTCGTAGCGAAAATTAAATCAAAATTTTTATCCCAGAAATTCGACTTGGAAATTGTAAAGTAATTCAACAAATTTTTTGACCATCTACACGTAGATTCTAATGTATGTTGAGTGAGTTTTCTGCAATTTGGAGATCTAGAAGATAAAACATCTTTCAAACTATTAGTTAATTACGATATGGTACGTCGACTTTCATGTCTGCTTTTTAATATTATATTTAAAAAAATCATGGTGATTGGAAATTTATAACTATTTACGAAAAGACCATCATTTTAAATTTTCGATAGACACCAGAAACTTTATTTGAAAATATATATCAATATTTTTATTATATCTTTAAAGGAGGCAATAAATTATAGTGTAAATAATTTTACATTCACTTGTTGGTACGAATAAAAAAATTGTTTTAAATAAGACTATCATTCAACTTTTTCCCTGTTTAAAACAACATTTTTAAGGCAGCACTTAGAAAGTTAGTAATAAAATATTCTAGTTTTATTTTCTATGAAAGATCTTATACAATAAAAATAATTTCTGAATTTTATTTTCTGAGAATGCTGTCATTCTACCTAATTTCATGAGTTCACATTTTGGCCTCATTGAAAAAATAGATGGCGTATCAAGAAAAAATTATCCTTTCTTAATTAAAACTCAAAAGCCAGCAGAATGTATTAAAAAATTTATTAAATTATGATTTACGTAGCAATTCATTGCTACTCATTAAATTAGTAAGCTGGTACTACTAAGAATATTAGTAGAATACCCTAACAAATTCATTCAGTAACATAAATCTTACCATTTCATTCAGTAGAATGTGATAAAATTACTAACTTAACAGTCAGATACAATGCTACTAATTGAATTAGTAAAATTTCTACTAATTCGGATTTAGAGAGTACATTGCTATATTGTTTAGTTCCAAACTTTGTTTTGAAAAAATGAAATAAAATTGGTTTTTTAATTATTTTTTTTCTTCAGAAAAATACGAATGTTTTTTCAAAAAATTTATAGAATTTAGTATTAGGTGGTTATAATTCCGTAAAATTTAATATATAATTGGTGTCAGTAACAGAAATTTTTACATTCATACTATTCCAATATTTCGAATTAATCAAGTGTTAAATATTAAGATTAATGAAACATTAATATATTATATATATATTGTTTTAAAATTTGAATTTAAAAAAATTTCATGAAAAAAAATTATGATTATTGTTTTATTCTTTCAAAAAACTACAAATGATTTCGTAAACAATTCGTAATAGAGAGAATAAAGTGATTATAATTCAGTGGAAAAAACCCGAAACGTTGAAAAAATCAGTTATTCAACCAATTTTTTTATTATTATTGTATTGTATAATACCGAAACTACATTACGTCGGAACAATACATTCGATTCCTCCTTTTCATAATAACTCTTAAATTCCCAAAACTATTTTAGCTCCTAAAAATTGGCCTCATACTAAAAAAACTATTTCAATAAGGGTTATTTACATGAGTAGAAAAATACAGCTGCAGTAAGACATCTGGAGGGTTAAGTAGAAATAAATGTTTTGTTCAGGCATACATAATGTGAGTCAAGCAAGCGTAAGTAGAAAGGTACCGTCATAACCAGACATCCGTTGCTTGAATTCCACCTACGAAAAATAAGATTTGCATACATAAATATATAAAAAAATCTTTTCTCTCTTGGAAATTTTTGTTTTAACGAAGAAAATTGTTTTACTCCTACCACTGCCAAACTTTTCCTGCCTTCAGAAAGTGGGCCTTTTGAAAATAATGGTAACGAAACTGAAAAAAAAATTTCTGACTAAAAGCTTATTCTCTACTAATATTCAGTCTGACAAGTGTTTGTAAGTAGAAACAACGTTCTTGAGCAGACATAAGGTATAAATTGTAATTGATGAATTGAAACTCGAAATGCAAGATAATTTTTTTAATACGCCTGACAACCAAAATTCTTTCCTCACTAGAAAAGCTAATGTCTGACTAATGCTTTTCTTTTTCACTTGATTTTATAATTGCTTTTTAATTTCACTTGAAATATATATTTTTTTTAATCATCTATTTTTGTGTAGTCTAATTTTGTTCATTAAACAATGCAGTCATTAAACTATAAATTTTTCTTGTGTATAATTTGCCGATGGATATCAATTTTCGAAGACAAACGGAGTTTAAAATTTAATCAGCTATAATGGTCTGAACTCAAATTTTCATTATGCAAACACATGAATATGAAAACGATCCCTAGCTTTTAGAGTTTGAATTTTTTATTTGAAATCATAAAAACAGAAAAGAGAAAGCTATACTAAATTTTTCAACATAAATATAGCATTTAGAACAAAAAATAAAAGCATTCTGTTTTTAAAATTCCAATTAATTACTTTTCGAGTTATCACAGAGAGCTTTCACACTTCTCAGGTCTCTTATCACACTTTCAACAAAACGCGAGCCTTGATTATTCTCGTGATATTATACGTTTCTGTGGTAGTAACTATTTTTAACTCTAATTAATTATATATAAACTATAATTATTTTGTTCATACACAGTGTGAAACGTGGGATTATAAACAGCTGCAAATATCATTCTGATGATCAACTTTGAATCAAAGTGATATATAATTATCAACTATAATTATAATTCATTGAAATTTTCAATTTTAATAATTGTTGAATTAATTATGATATAATTATCAAAGTGAGATATAAAATTAATTTGTACACTTTTGACAATTTTGACTTTCAGAGTGAGAGAAAAAGTTTTCCAACTAAAAAAGGTTCTTAGAAAATTTTTATGACAAAAGTTTATAAAAAATTTGTAGATCATTTTTGGTTAAAGAACTTCTCTCTAATAATTTTTTTCATCTTTTGTGTGGTTTTTCCAAAAATTTAATTTTTCTATTTTCAATGCTATTTTTCACGATTTGAACAGAAACTAAGCTTCTTAAAAAAAAATTATTTATGATAAATTTGTATAGCTCTTTTTTGTGTGAGCAACTTTTGATTATTAATTTTTTTCATAGCTTGTGTCGTTTGCAAAAAATTTAATTTTTCCATTTTTTTGAATGTTATTTTCTAAGATTAAAACAAAAACTACGCATACTATCAAAAAATGATTGCTAACAAATTTGTAGATCTTTTTTATATGCAAACTTTCTGTTCCTTCATTTTTTTCATATCTTGCATAGTTCGACCATAAAATGGAATTTTTTATTATTTTTTTGTGCGATCAAAATTGGAATTTTTGATTTTTCAAAAAATTCAAAAAGTTGATGACAATAAAATGTTTATTTTCTTTTGTTTTTTAGAATTTTGTAAATGCCATAACTCAAGTAATCATCCAAAAAGACGAATTTTCAAGAAAATA
The DNA here is from genome assembly GCA_932178445.1 of Andricus quercusramuli. Classification (NCBI taxonomy): domain Eukaryota; kingdom Metazoa; phylum Arthropoda; class Insecta; order Hymenoptera; family Cynipidae; genus Andricus; species Andricus quercusramuli. The sequence goes on along the minus strand of CAKNXH010002039.1, from coordinate 313,382 downwards.
GTTGCATTCGTAACCAAACAGATAAATTTTCAACCATATAGTTGCATTTTGAACCAAACAGGATTGAATTTATACCAGAAGAGATAAATTTCTAAACCAAGAAGACGAATTTTCAACCAAGAAAGATTTTTCAGGCATCCAAGAAGAAAAATGCAACAAAATAGTTGAATTTCTAAGTCAAAAAGACGAATTTTCTACAAAACAGTTGAATTTTCAAACGAAAAATAAAATTGTCATTGAAAAAAATAAGTTTTTTAATAAAGAAAAATGAATATTCAATTCTGGAAATCATTTTTTCCCTCTAAAAATATTTCTATAGGTTTACCTAGTCTCAACTCCCAAATTCGAAGAATTTAATACTTCCTAGGAGCAACAGGGAATGTTTAAGAAAATTCTGAATTTTAAAGTGGAAGAAAATTTCAAATTTTGCTACATTGGACTATAAATCTTAACAGCTATGGAATTTTATTTATCATTAAAAAAAATTATTTATACTTGCGCAGTTTAAATAATTGTCAAAACTACGTATAAAATCGTTGCGCATAATTCTGATCCAATTTTGTGATCAAATTGATTTACTGGAATTTACCGAGTAACCATAAAATATGCGAAATTTTAATCGCGGAGAATAATAATAAATAATGGTAGCATGAACATCAAAGAATAATTTATTAGAACCTTAATACTTGAAAATAAATTGATCCACAAAATATAACATTCATTTTTTTAAAGAAGATTTTTTAAAAGAAAGCTTCAAGATAAAATATCTGAACATATGAAGCAAATGACTTCGTTTCTCAGGATTTGATTACCGTGATAGCAGAAAAAACGATGAGCATAAAAGCAAGACAGTAAAGCAGCTTTTGATAAAAAGAAAGAGGAAAAATGATTTCGTAATGAACAGCAGACATTTCGCGAACGACTTTGAATGAACAATCCTTGATTAAAAGGAGCAAAAGGATCTAATTATGCGATAGATTGAAGCATAGAAATTTCTCAAATGAAAAGTCGCTATATCCCCTTTTTTCACCCTTGAAGGTGCACATTTTTTTAGTACAATTGGCAAGACATTGGAAACATTTTTTTTTAAATTTTGATCAGGACACCCCCCAAATTTGTTCGAATCCACCCAAAAATGAGTCAATTTTTTTTTGTGAAAAAAAAAATGATTTTCAGCTTCCTTGAATCATGTTATGTATGTCTGAACAAAACATTTTTTTCTACTTAACCCTCTAGATGTCTGACCACTAGGGTGGACCAAAAAATTATTTTTGAATTTTTATGGGGAAACCCCCCAAATTTGTTCGAATCCACCCAAAAATAAATCCATTTTGTTTGTTTTGAAAAAAATGATATTTAGGGGTGGCACAAACCCCATGAAGGTTAACATGTATTTCCCATAAGAAAAAAAGACGCTTTTGTAAATCTTATTCAGAATCCTCAATATTATCGCGATCGAGTTGAAACTCAACATTTCTCTTCACAATTAGCCATAGAATACGAATAAGATATGACTTTTAAAATATCACCCCCATAAGTCTGTTTTATATAATAAATTCAAGTTAACAAAATAATTGTTTAAACAATTTATTATAATTATTAATAATATTAAATTTGAATAATGCTGAAAAGATGCGTTTTTGTTTTAAATTTATGGTCGTTTGTCCACTTTTCATTCGGAGTGAAGTAATAACGAATTAAGGTTAACAAAATAATTGTGTAAACAATTTATTATACTTAATAATGATATTATAATTAAATGATGCTAGAAAGATGCATTTTTTTTAATTTCTGGCTTTTTGTTTAATTTTCATTTGGAGTAAAGTAATAATGAATTCAAATTAACAAAATAATCGTTTAAACAATTTATTATCATTGTTGATAATATTCTCTTCGCTTAATCGGTATAATGTTGCGGTTTTTTCTGAAATTTCCAACTGTTTGGTTTATTTTTAATTAGGCGTGACTTGATAATTAATTAGATTTAGCAAAAATAATTGTTTAAACAAATTATTATTATTTATGACTATCTTCATCTATATCGATTGCGCCTGATAGTTGCGGTTTTTGGCAATTTTTACCTTTTTGTCCTTTTTTCACTTAGTGAGGTAATAATTAATTTAAGTTAACAGAAAAGTGGTTTAAACAATTTAATATTGTTTATAACTATCTTTTCTCAGATAAGTGGTAGAAAATGGCGGTTTTTTCTAAAATCTTTCACTTTGCATCGCCTTTTTATTTATGAACAATTAATAAGTCAACCACAAAAAAAATTATTTTTCGAAAGGTATTGTTGTTTTAATTGAATTATTTTTGCTCTTTTCCAAATGCTTGAAAGAATTAATTTAAAGAAAAAAAGCTATTTTACACAAGAGGCAAAAACAAAGAATGTTAAATATCTGTTTTATTCCAGAAAAATATATATTCACGAAAAGGAAAGAGATTATTTAAAATATAGTTTTCTCTAATATTTATTCATTGATTGTTAGTAATTAAGCAGGCGAAACAAAGTGAAAGATTTTAGAAAAAAACCGCCACTTTCTAGCTCTTATATCAGAAAAGATAGTTATAAACAATATTGAAATTTTTGAACAACTTTTTGTTAACTTTATTTAATCATTACCTCACTAAGTGAAAAAAGGACAGAAAGGTAAAAATTGCCCAAAAACCGCAACTATCAGGCGCAATCGATATAGATGAACATAGTCATGAAAAATAATAATTTGTTTAAACAATTATTTTTGCTGAATCTGATTAATTATTAAGTCACGCCTAATAACAAATGAACAAACAGTTGGAAGTTTCAGAAAAAAACCGCAACATTCTACCATTTAAGCGAATAGAATATTATTAACAATGATGATAAATTGTTTAAATAATTATTTTGTCAACTTCAATTCATCATCACTTCACCCCAAATTAAAATTGGACAAAAAGCCAGAAATTAAAAAAAACGGATCTTTCTAGCATTATTCAAATATAATATTATTAATAATTATAATAAATTGTTTAAACAATTATTTTGTTAACTGAAATTCATTATTACTTCACTCCAAATAAAAATTGGACAAAAAGCCAGAAATTTCAACAAAAAACCGCATCTTTCTAGCATTATTCAAATATAATATTATTAATGAATATAATAAATTATTTAAACAATTATTTTGTTAACTTGAATTCATTATTATTTCACCTCAAATGAAAATTAAACAAAAAGCCAGAAATTTCAACAAAAAAACCGCATCTTTCTAGCATTATTCAAATATAAAATTATTAATAAATATAATAAATTTTTTAAACAATTATTTTGTTAACTTGAATTCATTATCATTTCACTCCAAATGGAAATTAAACAAAAAGCCAGAAATAAAAAAAACGGCATCTTTCTAGCATTATTCAATTATAATATTATTAATAAGTATAATGAATTGTTTAAATAATTATTTTGTTAACTTTAATTCATTATTACTTCACTCCGAATGAGAAGTGGACAAAAAACCAGAAATTTAAAAAAAAAACGCATCTTTTCAGCATTATTCAAATATAATATTATTAATAATTATAATAAATTGTTTAAACAATTATTTTGTTAACTTGAATTTATTATTACTTCACTACAGATGAAAATTCGACAAATAGCCAGAAATTAAAAAAAAATCCTCATCTTTCTAGCATTATTCAAATATAATATTATTAATAAATATGATGAATTGTTTAAACAATTACTATTGTTAACATTGATGAACTATTACTTCCCTCTAATTTAAAATTGGACAACAAATGGAAAATTTGTGAAAAAACCGCGTCTTTCTAACTCCATTCTGTGAGAAAATTGCTAAAAACAATAATAAATTGTTTAAAAAATACAATGAAAATATCTAATTTCCAGTATAAATTAATATTTTATGTATTAGAAACAATTTGCATTTAAAAAACCGCAAAAAACTCGTAATTAGCGCCAAAAACTCGCAAAACCCATTTTTTCATTTATGAGGTTTCTTTGGGACCCTATAAAACAGACTTATGGTGTTGGTTTTGGAAAAGTGATATTTTATTTGTATTCTATGGCTAATTATGAAGAGAAATGTTGAGTTTCAACTCGATTGAGATAATATTGGGGATTCTGAATAAGATTTACAAAAACGTCTTTTTTTCTTATGGGAAATACATGTTAAACTTCATAGGGCTTGCGCCACCCCTAAATATCATTTTTTTTCAAAACAAACAAAATGGAGTTACTTTCGGGTGGATTCGAACAAATTTGGGGGGTTTCCCCATAAAAATTCAAAAATAATTTTTTTGGTCCACCTTAGTGGTCAGACATCTAGAGGGTTAAGTAGAAAAAAAATGTTTTGTTCAGACATACATAACATGATTAAATGAAGCGTAAGTAGAAATGTACCGTCATAACCAGACATACGTTGCTTGAATTAAACCTACGAAAAATAAGATTTGCATACATTTTTAGTAAAATTTCAAGGGATTTTAGGGCATTTCAAGTAATTTCACAAATATTTTAAAGGTTTGTCGTTATTTGAACGGGTTTTTCAGTGAAATGTAATAAATAAGTATAATTTGAATTATATTTCAACGCTTTCAAATGATTAATACTTTTTAAAATGGATTTTTGAATTCTGCAAGGATTTGAGATTTTAGAGAATTCCAAAAATTTGAAAAAAAAAAAAGTTTCCATTTGAAAAAAGTACTTTTATCAAATCGCTTTATAAAAAACCTGGTAAGTAGAAAAAGAATCTCGGAAAGCTTGTAACACCTCATTTTATTGCTCGATAAAAATCATTTCAGTACCGTACTTCAAAATTCGTTTCCCATTTCGCAGTGAATCCCAGACACATTCTTCATTGAATGTTTAATAAAAACGTTGCAAACAATTCTAACTACATATAAAGTTATGAATGTCGCTGTGACAATGAAAATTTTAATTTCTAAGTATTAAAAACATTTACAATTTGAAAAGCTAGTATCAACCAAAATTGTTAATCTTACATTTGACACTCTTACATTTGAATTGTTAACCTTACGTTGAAAATAAGTAAAAATTGTATCATTTGTAATTCAAAGCATCGAAAATCAAACAATTGTATTTTGAATTAAAGAATATCGAAATTGAATGATTTCAGAATAAAAATGAACAATTTTCAAATTTTCAAATTGCAAATGATTCATTTTTTCATCTTCAACGGAAAATCGGACAATTATAAGATATTACATTGAAAATTGAAAATGGAAAAAGAGATCGATGAGTTAATTACTTCTACAATCTGGTGTAGACTTTCTCTGCGATCTTATTCAATATTGTGCAATCCCATGCAATCTTTCAAGACACCTTGTAAGCTTCTTCGCGGAAAATTTCATAGAAAATTCAGTATAGCTCTATAATAATTTTTCTATAGTAAATTATTCAATTTTTTTCGCGACTCTAGAAAAATCATTATAGAAAATCATTATAAGAAAATCAATACAGAAAAAGAACGTTTATATTGAAAGAGTTGATGCAAACTATAGAGAAAGGACAAATGAAAGATTTATTCATTAAACACAGGATTTCGAAATTTTTTTCGAAATTCCGAGAAATCCCAGAGAACATCCATGGATTTTGAACGATTTCGTCGGATTTCGTGAAAATTGAACGACATTTTAAAGATTTCTCAGCATATCAGGAGATTTTGAGGGATTTCAAAGGATTTTTAAAATTTTCGAGAGACTTTCACGGATTATGTGGCATTTAAAAGGATATTATAAAATTTCTACATATTTATACTAATTTCAAAACGTTTCATTGGTTTTCAAAAGATTGGAAACATTTTCCTGGATCTCAGGGAATTAAAAAAAATTTCAAAGGATTTTCACGTTTCACAAAGATGTCAAGGTATTGTAAATAATTTTGTAGGATTTCCCAAGATTTAAAGGGATTTTCAGTGAAATTTGGGAAACAAATTATATTAAAATAAATTTTAAGAAATTTCTAGCGATTCGAAAAAAGTTGAGGGATTTTAAGGTATTTCAAGGAATTTTACAAAGATTCAAGAATGTTATTAAGTTTCTAAAGTTTCTAAGGATTTGAACGTTTCTTAGAGAACTTTAATAAGTAAGTTCAATTCAAATTATGTTTGAGGGCTCTCAAATGATGTATATTCTTCAAAATGGATTTTTAAGTTTTTTAAGGATTTCAAGGGATTTTAAAGGATTTCAAGAGATCTACAAAATTTGAAGGGATTCCAGAGAATTTCAAAGAATTTTCAAAGAATTTCTCGAGAACATGGAAAAATAAATGAAATTTTATTGACATTCAAAGGTTTCCTAGTGATTGTGAAGATTTCAAGGTATTTCTAGCGATTCTAAAAATTTCAAAGGATTTTCGAAATTATTTCAAGAGGAGATAGGATTTCTAGAGATTTCAAGGGCTTTCTGCAGAACTCAAAAAAATTAATGAAATTTCATTGAATTTCAAGGGATTTCTAATGATCCTGAGGATTTCAATTTCACAAAGATTTCAAAGCTTCAAGGGTTCTAAACGTTGTTTTTTTCTGATGTTCAATGAATGAGTTTTTATTAAAATTATATTCAAGGACTTTCAAATGATTGATACATTTTTAACTGGGTTTTTACGGTTTCCAAATATTTCAATGGGTTCTAGGGGAATCTGAAGAATTTCAAGAAATTTTACAAAGATTTCAAAGATCTCTAGGGATTTATACGATTTTTTTAGAACATTGATAAATACGTTTGATTAAAATTATATTCAAGGGCTTTTGAATGATTTATAATTTTTTAAATAAATATTCATTCAAGGGATTTTAAGGTATTTTAAGCAATTTCACAAATATTTTTTTAAGTTTTTATAGAACTTTAATAAATAAGCTTAATTTAAATTATATTTGGGAAGTTTCAAATCACTTATACTTTTTTAAATGGATTTTTACATTTTCTAAAGATTTCAGGGAATTATGAGAGAATCTAAAGGATTCCAAGAGATCTATAAAAATTCAAGGGATTGCAAAGAATTTTATAGGATTTTGAAAGATTTCCAGGGATTTCTAGAAAACAGGGGAAAATAAATCAAATTAAATTAAATTTTAAGGGACTCCTAGCTGTGACAAAGATTTTAAGAGATTTTAAGGGATTTCGAAGGATTCCAAGAAATCTACAAAATGTCAAGATATTCCAAAGAATTTTGTAAGATTTTCAAAGATTTCAAAAGATTTCCAGCGATTACAAAGATTTTAAGAGATTTTGAGGTTTTTCAAGAAATTTCACAAAGATTTCAAAGATTCCTAGGGTTTTTAATGTTTTTTAGATGATTCTAATGAATAAGAATGATTAAAATTATATTCAAGTGGTTTCAAATGATTTATACTCTTTTAAATGAATTTTTACATTTTCCAAAGAGATTCAAGGGATTCTAAGATATTCTAAACGCTTTCAAGAAATCTGAAAAATATCAGGGGATTTTAAAGAATTATGTTGAATTTGAAAGGATGTCAAGGGATTTCTGGAGAACTTTAAGAAATAAATGAAATTGCATTCAATTGCAAGAGATTCAAATATTTTTAGAGATTTCTGGAAAACTTTGGAAAATAAATGAAATTGAATTGAATGTTAAAGAGATGTCTAGTGATTCTCAAGATTTGAAGGAATTTTAGGATTTAAACGGTTTTTTGGAAAACTCGATGAAATAAGTTTAATTTAAATTACATTTCAGGGCTTCTTAATTATTTATATGTACTTTTTTAATGGATTCTCACGTTTTCCAAAGATTTCAAGGGGTTCTAAGGGATTCTAAATGATATTTTTTTTGTATTTTCTTGTAGAAAAGTAAAGAATTCAACAATAAAGTATGAGTTTCCACATTTCAAAAATTTGTGTAACTTATTATTAATAATTTTCTTATATTATTGTAAAAATCTACAAGGTGTAACAGCAAACTACATAATTTTACATTCTTTCAATTTGGGTGTTCGACATCATTGAAATGCTTTTAATTTTACGTGATTTATTGTAGAAAACTACAAATCTTCACAAAAAAATACGAAATTTCACAAAAGATGAAATATTGGGAACTACGTAAAATTATGTTTTACATACTGGTAGCTTATTGTAAAAATGTTTATTTCTACAAGAAACTACAATTTGAAAAATATATAATACTTTCACCAAGAACTTTTTCTATTATAACAAATAACCGGAATTTAACTTGAAATTTTTAAATCAAGGAAGACATTTTTTTTAATATTTAGCAATATTTTACTTCTAGTTTGAAATAAGCAATTATGAATCAATTATTGAAAACTAAACAATTTTAATCTGCATTATTTGGAATAGAAAGTCTTGAATCGTTAATATTTCAGAGTTTCAAATCAAATCTTTGAACGTTAAAATTTTAATTGTTCTTTTTAAAATTTTTTTGATATCTAAGTAAAATTATCGAATTTTTATGCAACTAAATTAAAATTTTTGAAGAATTCGAAATAAAATTTGGAAGCCTTTCAAGAATCTTTAAAGGTTTTAAGAAAATATAAAAAGTTTCTTAAGTTTGCTGGGAAAATTTAAAATAAATGATTTTTTATTAAGAAAAATTAATTTTATGAGAATATTCAAAAACTTTTTCAAAAAAAGTTCGAACGACGAATGACAATTGAAAATACGAATTTGGAAAATAATCAAATAAGTTTGAAACATATTTCAAAGTTTTGAAAAGATTCAAACATAAGTTGAAGCATGAAAAGATGTCAAAACCTTGAAAACTCCATGTAGATTTTTGAAGATGTCGAACACAAAATTGATAAACTTTCCATGCATTTTGAAAGGTTTTAAAATAATATTAAATTTTTGTCCAAATCACTAGAAAAAAAACAATCATTTTTTTCTTGAAAAATTAATTTTGAAAGCAATTTATAACTACTTCGCAGGATTTTCAGAAAATTGTAGGAAAAATTCGAGTTTCAAGATTATCAAATTATTATTAGATTTCTGGAAAATTTTGAAATGATTTTTTTCTTAATTTTGAGAAAACACTAATAAATATAGTAATAATAATATAGTTAATACTAGTTATCCTATATTTTTTGTATAATGATTTTCTATAATGAATTTCCTGTGATCAATGGGATCAACAATTTTAAGTCTTTTAATTTGAAAGTGTTTTTTTTTCAAAGTAGGGTTTGAAACGTTGCATATTTTGAAGAATTTAAAAAATGAAAAAATTTTGTACAATTTTTGGATAATTTTTTTACCAAAAAATGTGATTTCTGAAAGAAAAGTACTGTTATTTTCTCCTTCTAGATTAAAAAAAATTTCGAATATTGTAAGTCTTCACATTTTTATTATTATAAAAAGTTTTAAAATTACATGCTATATAATTAGAAACTTTAAAAATAATGAATTTAAACTTGAAGATTTAAAAATTAAACAATCTCAAACTTCGTTTGAAAGTTAAAAACTTCTTAAATTACAATCTTGAAAGTTAGCTGTTAAAAAAAAATTAATTTTCATATTGCTTATCACGATTTAAAAAGTTCAAACATTTTAATCTAAATTGCAAAATTAAAAGCTTGAATATCAACGATAATGTACTTCTATGCTTTGTTAACAAATATTCTTAATAAAATTATTTTTAAAACAAATACAGGAGCATTTATCGGAAAGTAGTAAAAAAATGTGCAGGAAATTCTTGTAAAATGGTCCAGAAGAGACCGCATTAATACGTAAACGAGTAAAAGGCTCCTTTGGGATTTTAGCGTTGAGCGAACACGGCTAAACTAAACATTTTAAAGTAAATTGTTTTGCGGTTCTTAGCACTCACAAACTTTCCCATTTCAAATAAATTCATTATTTTATGAGTGTATTTTTCAGACAATAATAGTAATAATTTTTCCATTTATTACATTTTTATAATAAAATTTCCAATCATATTTATTTTAATTACGCTTTCATTATATATTTTTTTAGTGTGAAAAATGTTGCAATATCATATTCGAAAAGTATATGTTTTACTCGATTAAATTTGTAATCATCCAGCGGAAGCGGATCCTTTCAGCGGTTCGCTGATAAAACCGCAATCGATAGGAGTCAGATTTGCGGACTAAAAATTTTAATTTGAAAAAAGGATCTCTAGAATATTCTATACAACTTTTATAATCAATCCTAATAAAATTGAAATCTTTCTATAACTTTCTATGAAAATGTTTAATCTAACATTTGAAAAGCGATAATTAATTTTTGTTCACAGGAAGTCTCAATATTTTTGTTTGAGAAACGTTCAGTGGAAAAAATTACGAAACCAAAACGGAAAGAAACTATCACAGAAACGCTACGAGCTGGAGTTCAAAACTTGGAACGATTTCGTCATCCTAAGATTTTGCAGGTAAGTGATAATGCAAAATTTCGTCTTCTCAATTAATTTGTTATTCAATTTATTAATTTCAGTACAGAACTTCTATCAGTTCTTAAACTAATAAAAAATTGTTCATTTTTCTAAGAATAGTTTTATACGAGAACAAAAAATTATGACCTTAAAGTTGATTTAGTTTTTTATCCCTTTTAATCAATTTTTCAATTTTTTTTCCAATATAACTTTTTTTTATTGGCCTTGGTGAGTTCTAATAGTACTAAAAACCAATAAAAGTCACTATAGTCACAAGATTACCGACTGCTGATCCAAAAGATCAAATATGAGAAATGAAAAATTTCCTTCAAAACTTTCCCTCCGTGAGAAAAATTCGGTAAATTGGAAATCGGATTTTTCTCGAGATACGTATTCTCTGAAACGAATAAATCCGACATTTTTCTCGATACTATTTATTTCAGAATTTCCGATTTTAAAATGTGGCGTTTTGAAAAATCAGCTATTCTCATTTAAGAGAAAATTGTAAATAAATTGAATAAAAGTCAGAAAGTAGATTATTCTCAGTTAGTAATTTTTCATTGGTAAACAGGAAAATTCCATCTTGTAGTGAAACACGTGTAGCAAAATAGAAAGAAAAACTTAAAAATGAGTGCAAGTCATATTATACGGTTCAGCTGTTGTGTTGCGTAATAAGAGCAGAGAAATGCGAGGAGGACTAATTAAAAAGAAAAAAGGCTTCCCACAGCATTACGTGTCTAATTGCAGTCCACGAATACTGCAATAATTTTCATTTTTAAAATTGTTATGAAAAATTAGCGACTGCTGTCTTTATTTATAATTACCTAGATACAAATTAATCTCCCCTGTTTTTTAATTAAAATGGTTTCTTGAATATATTTTAATATCAAACGAGGATAAAAATACTGTTATCAAAGTATTATAGTTTTCTGGATGTTTTATAAATTATTCAAATTGTATAAATTTAGAAAAAGATTGTACCGGGAAGTAGATGTCTTCTTCATTAGATGAGCACTACCGACTGATAGCATCGGACCACTAAACGGGACAACTATTAAAAATTGTCCTTGACTTTGAAAGGTGATAGCGCCGTCTAAAATATAGATAAAAAAATATTTTTCTGATTGTTGAGCAGATTATTAAATCTTACGTTAAATGAGCTTTAGTTGAAGTAATTTGGCCTAATAGGTCTTGAATTATCACTCGAGAAAGACAGAAATAAAATACCCATTTTTAAGGAATTTTGTACTTGAACTTCAATTCTCGGCGGGAGCTAGGAAAATAAATTCCCTTATTTGATATTTCAAAAAAGTGATTTTTATAATTCCATCTTTCATTTGAGCTATTGAATATTAACAAATTTTCATGGGTTCATGAAATAATAAATTATTTTACGAGCAAGCTAAATTAAAAATATGAAGAGTTGAAGTACAAAATTCCTAAAAAATCGGAATTTGAATTTTTTCTCTCTTACGTGTTAATTTAATAAGAAAAATTCCTTCAAATAAGGCTGATTCAAAACAGAATTTAATAAGCTTTTAAAACGTTTTTTAAATATATTTTTATCTTTATTCTGAACGGCGCTATCACCTTTCAAAGTCAAGGTTAACTGTTTAAAGGTCACTCGAATAATGGTTTTTGAGGTCGCTGATATCGAATTTGACGTCAAAATTAATAAATTCAAAATGGCGGATCCAACATGGCGCCTGAAATTTCTAAAGTTTTACTTAATTATATGAAACTTGGTGTAAGGAGGTTTGTGAGGTCGCTGATTTCGAATTTGACATCAAAATTCATAAGTTCAAAATGGAGGGTCCAATATGGCACCTGAAATTTCTAAAATTGTACATATTCATATGAAACTGGGTATGAGGGAGTTTCTGAGGTCGCTGATTTCGAAT
>CAKNXH010002039.1:286542-301090 GCA_932178445.1 Andricus quercusramuli | reverse complement strand
TTTCTGAGGTCGCTGATTTCGAATTTGACGTCAAAATTCATAAATCCAAATGGCGGATCCAATATGGCGCCTGAAATTTCTAAATGTTTACTCATTCATATGAAACACGGTGCAAGGAGGTTTCTTAGGTCGCTGATTTCGAATTTGACGTCAAAATTCTTAAATTCCAAATGGCGGGTCCAATATGGCACCTGAAATTTCTAAAATTGTACATATGTACTCATATGAAACTGGGTATGAGGGGGGTTCTGAGGTTGCTGATTTCGAATTTGACGTCAAAATTAATAAATTCAAAATGGCGGATCCATGACGCACCTGAAGTTTCTAAATTTCTACTTATCCATATGAAACTTGGTGTAAGGAAGTTTCTGAGGTCGCTGATTTCGAATTTGACTTCAAAATGGCGGGTCCAATATGGCGCCCGAAATGTCTAAAATTGTACATATCCATATGAAACTGGGTATGAGGGGGTTTCTGAGGTCGCTGACTTCGAATTTAGCGTAAAAACTCATAAATCCAAGTGGCGGATCCAATATGGCGCCTGAGATTTCTAAATGTTTACTTATTCATATGAAACATTGTGTAAGAAGGTTTCTGAGGTCGCTGATTTCGAATTTGACGCCAAATTCTTAAATTCAAAATGGAGGATCCAATATGGCGTTTAAAATTTCGAAATTTGTTTTTTCATTTGTTTTTGTATCCGTGTTTTTACATATTTGTATCAAACTTTAAAATGAGTTCTCTTGCCTCTCATTAAATATCTTCGTCCACGTCAAACTTTTCTTCGTCGCTTAATTCGAGTTCGTCTAAGTAAAAATTTAGAAACGTCAGGCGCCATATTGGATCCGCCATTTTGAATTTATGAATTTTGACGTTAAATTCGAAATCAGAGAATTCAGAAACCCACTGATACCCAGTTTCATATAAATGTTTAAAATTTTAGACATTTCAGGCGCCATATTGGATCCTCTATTTTGAATTTAGGCATTTTGATGTCGAATTTGAAATTATCGACCTCAGAAACCTCCTTGCACAAAGGTTCATATAAATAAGTAGAAAATTTATCAATTTCAGGCGCCATATTGGATCCGCCATTTTTAATTAATTAATTTTGACGTCAAATTCGAAATCAGCGACCTCAAAACCCCCATTATGCCAAGCTTCATATAAATCCAAACAAAAATTTGACTTTCGGCCACTTTCGGTGGTCTCCATCCCACTGTGCACGCTCAACTTCATTCACTGATGAATCAGTCTAGAGCCTACAATTTTTATCCGATTTGGACATTTTTTCGAAACTGAGAACTAATTAAATTTTGTTTATTTTTTTGTGACTATTTCTGTTTGTGTAAAACATCATGATCTCAGTGAATAGACTCCTTAAAAATAATATCCAGAAGATGAACAGATTTTTAAAAATTTCTTGATATTTTTATATTAACAAATTAACGAATAAAAATGTTACTTTAAGACTAAATCTTTGAAAATTAATTTCTCATTTTTTTTATTGAGATTTACATTAGAATAATGCTGAGTTTTTCATTTAAAAATAAATCAAAAGTAATTGTATAAGCGAATGCATATCTTAGCTACTTCATTTTTTACCTTATAAATAATAAGTTCTAAAAACCCAATGATAATTGTGTATGTTATAAACAATTTCATATACAAATTCACATCTTGATTACTTATCAAAAAATGGATGTTGTTTTTTGTTACAAAATCGACTGCTAGTTAAATCTGCCTGTTGAAAATTTATGAAAATATGTAGTTTATGAAAGTTATTCAATTAAATAACAAATGATGTTACCTGACAAAGTCTCCTGATAAATTTGGTCCTTCCTGAGTGTTAGGTTGTCGATTTCATAAAAAATTTTATTTGTTTGAAAGTAGCCAAGTTGTGAATTTGCTTATAAAATTGTTTATCAAATAAAAAATGATTATTTTTTTAAAGTATCCTATGACAAGGATTTTTCCAAGTTATTTAGAAATAATTCTGTTAAAATAGCAAAATCTACTGTTTGAAAACTGACGATATTCTGTTTGTTCATACAATTTATTTAAATAAATAACAAAAATTGTTGCCTGACAAATTGTCCTAATAAATAAGGTCCTTCCTGGATCACTGGCAGTCGATTTCGTGAAAAAAGAACACAATTTGTTGACAAGTAGTCAAACATCAATTTTGTTTATGAGAACGTTTATACAATAAACAATTGTTGTTGGTTGATGAAGTATCATAAGAGAAGGATTCTACTCAGTAGTTTCAAATTGATGCCGTTGAAAACACGAAATTTTCCGGTTGAAAATTGACGAAATTTTGAAATTGTTTATAAAATGTATGCAGACAATCAACAATTGGTTTCAAATATTAACGAATCGTACATTTATTTCCGACAAATTTTCGATCAATTATTTTTTGAAGAACGACGTCTTTAGAGCGTGAAATGGCTAAGATATCTATTTTTTTATTCAAATTTGTTTATAAAATTAACATTTACTTTTGACTTTGGAAAATAGTATGTGAGTTTTGTTTTTAAGTATATCCCAAACAAAAAAATCAAAGATAAAGTCACCAAAAATACCATTTTTAATTGCTATTTTTATTTACAATTATAAACGTGATGTAAACTTTTAATTCTTAGGATTGAAAATGGAAGAAAATTTTAAATATTTTTCCAGGTGATACATACAGCAGAGCAATGCCAGGAAACATTAGCTTTTGCTTCGGAACCGGTTCTCGCAAGTTTAGCTAATGTTTTGGCCTACGAGGAACAAAAAGCTTTAGCTATAGCACAATCTTCAACTTCGGCCGTAGGACAACAAACACAACATCAACATCAACATCAACATAATCAACATAATCGTCCAGTTTATCTGAAAGAATACGAATTGTTAGACATGGAAATCAAGTACGGTCTTCTACAGGTGAGAAAAAAAAGTACTTCACCCTCGGAAATTATCTAGGGTAAGGAGGGGCAGCGCCAACCAGTTAACAGTCAATGATTTTTTTAAAGTTAATAAGATGTGGAACTGATCCACTTTTTTTCATTTCGAGTCCTACATTATTGTGTATCATATTTCTATAAGTATCAATTACATTAATGAAACAATGATTTAATAATTCAATTATTTCCAACAAGCTGTATTTCGCCGGCTTTGCCCCACACCCGAGGGCAAAGCCAACCGCAGCTTTTTATGAAAATCAAAACATCTGAAGATGGCAAAACATGATGGTTCGCTTGTGTGGTATTTTATATACTGGATAAATTACCTTAAAACATTTCCAGCAAGAAGAATAAGTTATTTTTATTAAAAATAGTGATAGCTGTGATATAACCTCTCATGCGTTGACATTACACTAGAGACGGACTACGCGCAAAGGTTTCTACCATACCAATACAAGACACCCGCTCTACCGACCGGATTTAAAATAATAATATTTGATAGTTTCTTGCATGTAGCCCAGAAGATAAGTGGCTGTCCTACATTACCGATCACTTATCGACAAAACTTATGACACGTTTATAACCTAAGCACGTGTTAGCTATTATTTTCGTCATGCTTGCCCCACTGGTGAGGCCTCATTTATTTACGATATTTAAAATATTTGGGACTTGAATTAGGTTCATCTCTTATAATGAAATAATGTGACATTGTGTAATCTGTCAAGATATAAAATTTGCATACTGTAAGTATTGCCATTAATGTTGAAAGCTTTATATTTCTGCTAGCGCATCTTCCATTCTTTCGTTGTCGAAACTGTTTTCTGCATCATTTTTCTTCTACATCGTCAATTTTCAAGATTTTAGTACGTAACACTATCTCTATGATATAATAGATTTATTTACTGCAAAGTAATATTAAAATTGTTAAATAATAGCGATGTTATAAGCAAAGTCGCCTTTGCCCCACCGGTTGGCGCTGCCCTTCCTTACCCTACACGGTTAGCGCGAGCTACACTGAAAATCACTGATGACTTTCCAAGACGATAACTCCATCAGAAAGAAAGCCAGACATTGAAAGAAAAAAGATTCAGAAAACTTATTGAATTCCACGTCGAATGACCCCTATTAGAAATACTTCAAATTTTTTGAAGAGGATATATCAAGAAAAAAGTTTTATTTTTTGCTCCTTCAAGAGTTCTCGAATTTTGTACCTCGACTTCAACTTGTGATATTACTTACAAAAGTTTGAGAAAAATTTAAAATTCACAGAACGTATTCTTTGAAATATTATCTTTAAGTTGAGCCGAGTAAACTTAAAAAATCTTGATGTGTTTTTAAAATATGAATAAAAATGAGGTTCATCAAGCTAGCATCTTCACAATCGAAATTCCCAAATTTTGTTGTTTCAAAATTTTGGGTTTTTTTTTGAGTTTTTTTTGGGCTGTATTGGCGGTTTTGGGCTCCACTACTTTTTTAGAAAATTCAAATCTGGAGTGGAGGTTCTGGCTTTACTCAAGCCAGCACCTCCACTACATAAAAATTTGAAAAAATTAAGAATCAAAGACGAGAGAATTTTTGGATTTTTTGAGCTCTTGAACGCCCCAACGACCAATTTCCATTTTCCTTCATCATTAGTATTCAAATACCAGAATTTTAATCTTGGAATACTTTTAACATCGAATATTTTATAAACGAAATGAAACAGTATTTCAGACACAAATTAAAAATTTTCAAATTTATTGATTTATTTAAAAAAATGTCTTTTCTACTATAAAAGATGGCTTTTTAACAATATACTTGAATTTTCAACAAAATAATTACATTTTTAACATAATAGTTGAATTTTGAACCCAAACATATAAATTACCAACAAAAAGAATCATAGTTTAGATTCCAATAAAAAAACATGAAATTTATGCAAAAAAAAAAGATTTTTAAAACCAAAAAGACGAATTTTCAACAAATAAACCTTTTTCACTGAAGGAATGAAATTTTACCTAAATTGTTGAAGCTTCAAGCCAAAAGACGAATTTTCTCTACAAAAATAGAATTTACAAACAAAAAATATGACTTCAGCAAAAAATTAATTTTCCACGAAACTGTTGCACTTTTAGCCAACAAAAATGAAATTAAAAGAAAATGATTTCTCAACAAAGTGATTAAATCAAATATTTCAACACCAAAAAAAAACAAAAAAAGAAATTTGGACCCAAGCGGATGATTTTATAAATCAAAAAGATAAATTTAATAAAATAGTTGAATTTTATGTTGAAAAAGGTTTTACTTGACTTTTCACGATTAAAATGTGAATTTTTTGACAAAAAATAAGTTTCTACGAACAAAACTGAATTTTTCATCCAAAAAGACGAATTTTCTCAACCGAAAAGGATTAATTTTGAACGAAATAGTTGATTTATCTAACAAATGGTTGAATTTTTATCCAAGAAAGATGAAATTTGTACTAAAATAAATGAATTTTTAATGGAAAAAAAAATAAAATAAAATAGTTGAATTTTCATCCAGAAAATATTTCAATTCTCTTCTCAAAACCAAAGTATCAAATTTGACCAAAAAGTGAATTTTCTACAAAATAGTTAAAGTTTCAACAAAACAGCAGATTTTTAAATCAAAAAGTATGTCTTTCCAACAAAATTGTTGAATTTTAAACCAGTTGCATTCTCATTCAAGTAAGCTGTCTTTTGTGCTAAAGCAAGTGGATTTTGGAATCAGAAAGATATTTCAATTGACTTATCAGCAACAGAATATGTACTTTGATCAAAAGGTTGATATCATACGAAAAGAATTGAATTTTCAACTCAAAAAGACGATCTTTCAAGAAAACAGTTGAATTTGCAAAAAAAAAATCATGTCTTTTTAGGAAAATTTTTGAATGTTCAACCATAGAATAAAATTTATAACCCACCCTCTTGAGATGTTACGTAATTTAAGTACGGTCCCTAATGTTTATATTGAAATAATTACAGATAATTAATGAGAGAGTCAAAGAAGAAAATATTCTGTTTTCCTGGAGAATTGGTCTTTCCAATAAAATAATAATAATAGTGATTAAACCTTAAAACTATTTTTTTCAGATAACAGAAGCCCTGTCGTTTCTTCATTATAGTCGGCAGGTCCTCCACAGGAACGTTTGTCCAAGTAGTATAATGATTACGAAAAAGGGAACGTGGAAATTGTTTGGTTTTGAATTTATAGGTAATTATCTCTAAACTATTTTTAAGACCCGTCGCACAGACTTTTAATTAACATTTTATAATTAATATTTAAAAATTCTAATAGAGGGAGTATTGAACGAAAAAGATGCTTCAGAGCTAATTCCACTTCCACAATGGACCAACAGAATCTCAAAAATGGCTCAACCAAATCTGGACTATTTGGGTATGTCGATTTCGCATTTGAAAAATTGTTGTATATTAAAATATTATGTATTCCGTAATATTAAAAAAATATATTAATGCTCTTCTTCTTGAAATTGAACAGCTCCGGAGGTGCAGCTGACCAAAAGAGGAAGTATACTCAGTGATATGTACAGTTTTGGAATGGTCATTTGTTCGATTTTCAATTATGGTCGCCCCCTGATTCAAGCGAATCACAATTGCTCAGAGTATGGTAGACAACTGGACATGGTATGATTATTTAATTAATTTTGTTCAAACTAACTAGTTTTATTAAAGTATTGATTAATTTTTAGGGTTTCGTAGCCCCGGGCAAAAACTCTTATAGTTTCGGTTGGCTGTCCGTCCGTCAACTCACAACTCACATCTCACAACTCACAACTCACAACTCAGAACTCACAAATCACAAATCACAACTAACAAGTTACAAGTCATAACTCACAACTCACGACTGAAAACTGACAACTTCCATCTTCCTACTGGCAACTCCTCACTGATAACTCTCAACTCTCAACTGACAATTTCCAATTGAGGACTCCTAACTAACAACTCCAACTCACAGCTCACAGCTCACAGCTCACAACTCGCAACTAACAAGTCACAACCCACGGCAGAAAACTCACGACTGAAAACTCGCAATTCACAACTAACACGTCACAAGTTACAAGTCACAACTCACGACCGAAAACTCACGACTGAAAACTCGCAACTCACAACTCACAATTTCCATCTTCCTATTGACAACTTCTCATTGAGAACTCTCAACTCTCAACTGACAATTTCCACTTGAGGACTCCTAACTAACAACTCCCGACTCACAGCTCACAATTCACTAATCACAACTCACAAGTTACAAGTCACAACTCACGACCGAAAACTCACGACTGCAAACTCACAACTCAGAACTAACAACTAACAAGTTACAAGTCATAACTCACAACTCAAGACTGAAATCTCACAACTAACAACTTACAAGTCACAAGTTACAAGTTATAACCCACGAGTTCAAACTCACAACTCACAATTCACAACTAACAACTAACAAGTTATAAGTCATAACTCACAACTCACAACTCACAACTCACAACTCACAACTCACAACTCACAACTAACAATTCACAACTCACGAGCGAAAACTCACAACTGAAAACTCACAACTCACAACTAACAACTTACAAGTCACAACTCACAACTCACATCTTCCCATTGACAACTCGTTACTGATATCTCTCAACTTTCAACTGACAATTACCAATTGAGGACTCCTAACTAACAACTCCCGACTCACAACTCACAACTCGCAAATAACAAGTCACAAGTTACAAGTCACAACTCACGACCGAAAACTCACGACTGAAAACTCGCAACTAACAACTTACAAATCACAAGTTTTAACCCACGACTGCAAACTCACAACTCACAACTAACAATTAACAAGTTACAAGTCATAACTCACAACTCACGACTGAAAGCTCACAACTCACAACTCCCATCTTCCTACTGACAACTCCTTACTGATAACTCTCAACTGACAATTTCCAATTGAGGACTCCTAACTAATAACTCCCGGCTCACAGCTCACAGCTCATAACTCACAACTCACAACTAACAAGTCACAAGTTACAAGTCACAACTCACGACCGAAAACTCGCAACTCACAACTCATAACTAACAACTAACAATTAACAAGTCACAAGTTACCAGTTATAATCCATGACTGCAAACTCACAATTCACAACTAACAAGTTACAAGTCATAACTTACAACTCACGACTGCAAATTTACAACTCACAACTCCCATCTTCCTACTGACAACTCCTAACTGATAACTCTCAACTCTCAACTGACAATTTCCAATTGAGGACTCCGAACTAACAACTCCCGACTCACAGCTCACAGCTCACAACTAACAACTCACAACTCACAACTAACAAGTCACAAGTCACAAGTTACAACTCACGACCGAAAACTCACGACTGATAACTCACAAATCACAACTCACAAGTAACAACTAACAACTCGCAAGTCATAAATTATAAGCTATAACCCACGACTGCAAACTCATAACTCACGATTCACAACTCGCAACTAACAAATAATAAGTTACAAATCATAACTCAGAACTCACGACTAAAAACTCACAACTCACAACTCCCATCTTCCTATTGACAACTCCTCGCAGCTTACAGCTCACAGCTCACAGCTCACAACTCACAAATCACAACTCACAACTGACAAGTTACAAGTTACAAGTCACAACTCACGACTAAAAACTCAAAAATCACAACTCTCATATTCCAGCTGACAACTCCTAACTCATAACTGTCAACTCTCAACTGACAATTTTCAATTGAGGGCTCCTAACTAACAACTTCCGACTCACAACTCACAGCTCATAACTCACAACTCACAGCTCAGAATCTAGAATTCAGGGTACTCAGGGATTTGATGGGAGCGGAACTAGAGAAAGTGAGGGGAAATGAAGTTATCAGAAAAAGTAAGGGGAAATGTGGGGAAGTAAGGAGAGGAAGAAGTAAGGAGAGGTGGAAGTAGACGAGGAAGAAGTTAAGGAAGGGAAGGAAAAAAAGGTTGGAGTGTGGGGAGGGGAAGTAGGCGTGGCGAGGAGAAGTAGAAAAATGTAGGGGAGGGTAGGGGAATGTAGGAGAAGTAGGATAATGTAGGGGAAATAGCTGGGACGTACAGGAAGGGAGGTTTGAACGACTTATTTACGTTTTAATTAGCTACGGAACCCTTTGTTGTAGGAGCAAGGCGCAAACTTTGACTATTTTTTTTTTTAGCTGGAAGACCAAGTACACAATATTTTGCCAAGAGTACCGGTACCATTACAGGAAGCTGTCTCGAGGCTTCTGAATAAAGAACCCAGGCAACGACCAACGGCTCAACTCCTCACCCTTATCAAATATTTCAGGTGCTGCTATATTTAGGAACACTTTTCAGTTTTATTATTTATGCTACTTTTTTTACAACTATTTTTCTATATTAAATTTACAGCGACCCATCCGTATATGCCTTGCAATTTTTGGACGTCATTAATATGAAGGACCCCACACAGAAAGCCCATTTCTATAGAACCACACTCAAAGAAGCTCTTCCCTATATCCCACGAGTAAGATCTATTTAAAATAATGGTTTTTATGGAATGCAATTAATTTTGGGTGTCTGCTAATTTTCGCCGACAAAATTCTTGGATTTTTTCGGGTTTTTCCGGTTTCAATTATCAAATTTCCCTTCAGAAGAAGCACGAATAAAAGGGATTTATAATAAAATTCTCGTACATTCAGAAAAATGTTTGGTTGATTTAAATTCACCATTTAATATAGGGATAAACAAACATTTGATTGATTCAAACAAATATTTTTTTGATTTGAACCGAATCTAGTTCATTTAAAAACGCTACTTTTTAACTCGAAAAAAGTTTATTTGAATCAAATAAATTCTGTCTTTGATATAGGGTCAACCAAATGTTTGTTTGATTTAAGCAAACATTTTTCTGAGTGTATGTGTACTTTGATGTATGATGATATCTTATTCTACTTAAAAAATTTTTTTTTTGTGATTTATGGTGTAGAGTAAAAATGAATACAATTACACGCAGGACAATGTTTTTTTTTAAACAAATAAAGAATCGCTTGACCCTGTATCAAAGATAGAATTTGTTTAATTCAATAAAATATTTGTTTGGTCCTACATAAAAGAAATAATTTGATTCAAACAAAAAATTTTCTGAGTGTAAATTATAATTGCTTCAGACATTTCTGAAAAAGATGACAGTCTACTTACTCAGTATTGAAATAAATTATCTTAATCGTGCTTTATTGTAATAACTCTTCAATAATTAATCACTGATTATTCGCTCCTGCTAAAAAAAATAAAAACTACATCTAAAGTTTTTGTTAAAAATCCTCGAATAAGAAACGAATTATTTGTTAATCTTTTCAAAACTTCTGAATATCTCTTAAACATACTAAAATATTTTCAAAAATTTTGTAATCCTGGAAAATAAAAAAATCTGATTTCAAAATATTTTACATTTTTTTTCGAGTTCATGGGAAATCATTTGAAATGCTTTGAAATCTTCTTCAAATTTTTCTTACAATTATATTTTTAAAATAGAAAATCATAAAAATTTTCCCAGGAATCTTAAGAAATGTGTTTTCTTTTTGGAAATTTTCAAAATTTTTAACACGATTCTAAATTTTGTTTTGAAGTCTTGAGAAACCCAAATTTTCCTCTAAATTTTTTGAAGTCTCTTCAAATTTGAAGTCATTTTTGAAAAACAAGAACTTCCACGAAAATAGTTAAATTCTCAACCAAATAATATTATTTTTCGGCCAGTTGCATTTTACTTTAATATTCAACAAGAACAAAATGAATTTCTGGGAAATTACAGTTGAATTACTGAAATTACTGAATAATTGAAATTTTTAACCGAAAGGGTTAAGTTTTCATCAAGAGAAGAATTGTTAAAACATCTTTTAAACTGACTCGAATAATTAATATAATTTTGAAAAATCTTTCAAAATCAATTAAATGCCTTAAAATCTCTCAGATTTTTTAAAAATTTTCAAAAATGAGAAAAATATAAGTTTGCAAACATAAAAATCATTTTTAGTTTTCCCCAAGAATTTCAAATAATTGTAGAAAAAAAAACAAATTTTCAAAAAAATAGTTAAATCCTCAACCAAAAATGATTATTTTTTGGCCAGTTGAATTTCGGTTATATTTTCTACAAGCAAAAATGAAATTTTAACAAATTTCAGTTGAATTTAACCCGAAAAGAATAATTTTCATTCAATAGTTGAATCATAAACCAAACCAGATTAATTTTTAATTAAAGAATTTAATTTTCAACCGAAAAGGTGAAATTTCTGTCCAAGAGAAAAATTTTCAAACATCTTAGAAACTGACTTGAAATATTCCTAAAATTTGTAAAAATATTTTAAGATAAAATAATTGCCTCAAAATCTTCCAGATTTTTGCAGACAATTTTTTCGAAATTTTCTCTGAAAATTAATTTTTGGAAATAAAAAATCGTTTATAATTTTTCGAGGAATCTTAAGAGAATAGCTTTGTTTTCTCAAAACCTTTCAAAATTCTTGAAACGCTTCTAAATTTTGATTTGAAATCTTCAAAAGTCCACATTTTTAAATATTTTCTTTTGTAGTATTTCCAAATTTCAAATCAATTTTGAAGTAGAAGAATTTTTACCAAAATTGTTAAGTCCTCAAACAAAAAAAATTATTTTTCGGCCAGTTGCATTTCCGTTAAGTTTTCCAGAAAGAAAAAATGTATTTAAAAAAAATACAGTTGAATTCAGCCAGAAAAAAATTATTTTTGACCATATAGTTAAATCCTAAATCAAAGCAGAAGAATTTTTAACCAAAAAATTAGATTTTCAATTGAAAATGTAAAATTTTAACTAAGAAAAGAATTTTTAATAATCTTTTATACTGACTCGAATTATTCCTTAAATTAAACAAAATCATTCAAAATGAAAGAATTGCCTCAAAATCTGCCAGATTTTTTTCTAAATTTTTTTTTCAAATAAATATCATTTACAATTTTTCAGGAATCGCAAGAAAAGTTTATAGTTTTCTTATAACCTTTCAAAATTCTTACAAAGCTTGGAATATTTTATTCGACATTTAAAAATACTTACATTTTGTTTTAATTTTTTTTTATATTTTCAAATTCGAAACTATCTTTGCATCTTAACAAAA
Organism: Andricus quercusramuli; assembly: GCA_932178445.1. NCBI lineage: Eukaryota > Metazoa > Arthropoda > Insecta > Hymenoptera > Cynipidae > Andricus > Andricus quercusramuli. Next base: position 288,988 of record CAKNXH010002039.1, on the reverse strand, counting down.
CTTTTGAACCTTTCAAATATCTTTAAAAATTATCCGAATTTTTTTAAAGATTTCGCGTAATCATCTGAGCCTTCTAAACGTTTTTTTTTTTTAAATGATTGGTATTTTTCTTAAAATTAAAAAAAAAACCACTTTAACTAGAAAAATTGTCTTCAAATCTCTCGGATTCTTTGTAGATAATTTTGGAAATCTTTTGAAATGCTTTAAAGTATCCTTTTCAAATTAATTTTTCGAAAATGAAATCATTGAAAAATTTTCTAGAAATCTTAAGAAAACTGTGTTATTTTCTTGAAATCTTCCGGAATTCCCGGCTATTTCCTGGTTTTTTTTAGGTTTTCCCAGTTAGTAGGCACCCTGTATTTTGCAAGGAAAAATTATAAAAAATTAATGTGAATAATTTCGCACAGAAACTTTGGTACCAACACATTTGGCCTTACTTGCAAGAGGAGACGAGATCACAGGAAGTTTTTGCTGCCGTTCTTCAACCCATGCTCCATATTATTCAAAACAGTACATCAGAGGAGTATGAAAAAATAATTCTTCCCAGTTTCAGGTAAATTGATTAAGATATTCAATGTAAATTAATACTTTACTTTAAATTGAAATAAAATTTTATGTAATAAGGGCAATTGAGCTGCTTATAAATTAAATTTCACTGATTCAGATTCAGGGAGTAGCTTAGTTACGTCCGGGTTTAACTTTTAAGTATTACCAGGGTGGATGCAAACTGCATTCTCAAAATTTCCTGATTTTCCCCTGACTAATTTCTCATTCCACCCAATCATTTTTATTTAAAAACCAACATTTGTATCTTAAAAGATTTTTTTATACGAAATCGTTTATAAATAGAAAACAGTGAACTCTCACTTATTCCAAGGGCCAAAAACGTGAATCTTCTCATATTCCATGTTTGCTGGGGCCCCCACCTCTACCGCGAGTCGTGAGGTGATTTTGTCAAGCGACGCTCATTGGCTGTCGCTGCCTTGTATCGATGCGCGCGCAGTAAGCATATGTACGTCGGTCCTATTTTTAATTGGTCAGCCACTGATGCGGGCGAGACGGTACAGGGACAGAGGTGGGAGGTTGAGGAGCTTTGCCACTTAATATATTTGAGAATAAGAAACTTGAAGTAAGTGAGCCTTGGAATAAGTGAGGGTTCACCGTAATACAATTTTATAAATATAAATTTTTAATTTATTATTCTTATGGCTGCCACAGTTGAATTTACTTGGATAAAGTGACTAATCTGTAGCCCAACAAGTGGATCATTTGCATTAGTAACGTAACTATTGTGCTTTGCAATTTGAAAGAATTTAAAAGAAGTTTGAAAGAAAAAAAAATGTCACTTGAAAAGAATTTAAGGGAAATAAGAAGAATTCGATGAAGTTTATACTGATTCAATGAGAATTTATGAAAATTCCAGGTGTATTGACAAAATTCAAGGGAATTCAAATGTTTCTCAGAGTTAATAATCATAGAAATAATAACATCAGGTGTCGTGATGTTACTATTCCGGGACAAACGAAAAATCCCAAAAAATGAAATTCCCGACACTGTAAAATTCCCAAATAATAAAATATCCGAATAATAAAATGACTGAATAATGAAATTTCCTAATCAGAGAATTCCTGAATAATAAAATACCCGACTAATAAAATTACCGCATAATAAAATTCCAGAATTGGAAAATTTCCATATGATAAAACTTCCGAATTATAAAATTCCTGATATTGTTAATTTGTCGACACTGTAAAATTCCCGAATGATAAAGTACCCGAACAATAAAGTTACCGAATAATAAAACTACCGAATTATGAAATTCCCAATTAATAAAATTCCCGACACTTTGACAATCCCAAATAATGAAATATCCGAATAATAAAATTACCGAATAATAACATTCCCGAATTGGAAAATTCTAGAATAATAAAATACCCGACTAATGCAATTACCGCATAATAAAATTCCCGAATAATGAAGCTTCTGAATTTTAAAATTCCCGACAATTTTAAATTCTCGACACTGTAAAATTCACGAATTGGAAAATTTCCGAATATAGAAATACACGACCGATAAAGTTACCGAATAATGAATCTTCTGAACAATAAAATTCCCAAAAAATAAAATGGCCGACACTGTGAAATTCCCGACCCTGAAAAATTCCCAAATAATAAAATATCCGAATAATGAAATTATCGAATAATAACATTCCCGAATTGGAAAATTCCTGAGTAATAAAACTCCCTAATTATAAAATTCCCGACACTGTTAAATTTTCCAAACTGTGAAATTGCCGGGTAATAAAATTCCCGAATAATAAAATTCTCTAATAATGAAATTCCCGACACTTTAAAATTCCCAAATAATTAAATATCCAAATAATAAAATTACCGAATAACAACATTCCCGAATTGGAAAATTCCTGAGTAATAAAATACCCGAATAA
>CAKNXH010002039.1:270073-286532 GCA_932178445.1 Andricus quercusramuli | reverse complement strand
TAATAAAATTACCTCATAATAAAATTCCCGAATTGGAAAATTTTCCAATGAAGAAATACCCGACCGATAAAGTTACCGAATTATGAAACTTCTGAACAATAAAATTCCCGAATTATAAAATTCCCAAAAAATAAAATTCCCAACACTGTGAAATTCCCGACCCTGTAAAATTCCCAAATACATAAAATATCCGAATAATAAACTTATCGAATAATAAAATTCCCGAATATTGGACAATTCCTGAATAATAAAACTCCCGAATTATACAATTCCCGACACTTTTAAATTTTCGACACTGTAAAATTGCCGGGTAATCAAATTCCCGAATAATAAAATTCCCAAATAATGAAATTCCCGACTCTTTGAAATTCCCAAATAATTAAATATTTAAATAATAAAAGTACCAAATAATAAAATTCCCGAATTGAAAAATTCCCAAATAATAATATTTCTGACATTGTGAAATTTCCAAATAATCAAATTCACGAACATTTTATGATATTATCGAATTTGAAAGTTCCCGTATAATCAAATTTTTATTATCCATTCAATAAAAATGCAATGATAAAATATTTTTATAACAAAATTATTCTCAAAACTTCTAAAATTATTGTTTGAATTTAAAATAAAATAATTGGAAATAGTATTTTTCTGGATGATTTTTTTGTTATAATGTGCACAGTATTTATAAAAAATTACCAGAACGTTCTCAAAAATAGAATTTTTTAAATAAAAATAATATATAAATTCCATTTTAGAATTTTTTTTTCGTTTGAGGCGCACGTGTTTTTAAATTTGGTCGGAGATAAAAAATGGAATCCTCCATTTTAAGTATAAGCTATTGGGAATTCTATTATTCGGTAATTTTATTATTTGGGAATATTCTTATTCGGGACTTTTCCAATTCGGAAATTTCACAGTATCGACAATTTTGTTTTGCGGAATTCTTTAGTCGCGCCATTATTTCTAATTATTATATTATTAATTTCGATAATTAATTTATATAGTCTGTGCAGAAAATCAATTTCATTCAATCAAGTGAATGGGGATCAAAATTTCAAATTAATTTTCATCAAAGTTAGTTCGTAAACTCGAAATATGAAATATATTCAAATGGGTTTATGAGGGGATTTTGAGGGTTTCTAGATATAAAATCCTTCAATCAAGGAGGATCCTTCCAGTTACATTCTAATCATGATCAAGCACTAAAAGTTTTGGAATTAATCTATCAGTTAGGCATTAGGATGACATAAAACATGATTTATTTGAAATTTGAAAACTTTCAACCTATCAAATTTTATTATTTCCAAGATTAAATTGAATACTTTCCAAGTTAAAAATTTCAGCAAACAGAATTTGGAAATTTAAATACCTCTATTATTAGTATAGATTTTTAGTTTGCAACTATCTAGGATTTGGAATCGCAAAATGAGTGAAGACTTGGAAAATTCTTAGAAATAAAATTCCCGACAGCTTATAATATATTATAAATAAAATAGGAAATATTTCAAGGATTTTTTAACTAAATTTTAGAGATTTCAAGGGATTTCCTAAGTCTTTAAATGATTTGAAGGGATTTCCAGCAAATCCAGCATGTTCTAGCAGGACTATTTCTATGTAAAATCCACAATAAGCAACTGTTATTATTTATTGTTATTATTTAATTTAAAATGTCACGAAATTTTCATATATTTAAAAATATTGTAATTTTTGTTGCAAAACAATTTTTCCTTATCTGAAAATACTTTGAATTATTGTAAGTGTGATCTTGAGTAAAAATTTCTATGAAACATTGACAATTATAATATTTATGAACCATTTTTGTGGAAAATGTTGGAATTATTGGTTTTTCAATTTCAGATTTTCCTTCATCGTCTGAATTAATGCAGGTGTTCTTGAAAATAACATAGCTTCAATCATATTTGTTGAAATGCAAAAATGGTTAATCCGGTAAACAAATGAAATAAATGAACATTAAGCAATCGTTATTATTTAATTTCAAATATCACATTTTCATGTATTCAAAAAAGTGTCAAAGATTCAAATTTATTTAATTTGCTTACAAAATAAACAGTTGTTCTATTTTAACAAATATAATGGAACCTATGTTATTTTCGAGAACATCTGCATCAATTCAGATGATGAAGAAAAATCCGGAATTGAGAAACCAATAATTGCATCATTCTACACCAAAATAGTTTATAAATATTATAATTGTTAATGTTTTAAAGAAATTTTTACCGACGATCACTCTCACAATAATTTAAAGTATTTCCAGATAAGAAATTTTTTTTCAAAAAATTACAATATTTTTAAATATATGAAAATGTGATATTTGAAATTAAATAATAACAATGAATAATCAGAATTTCTTGTTGTTAATTTCACATAAAAATAGTTACTGAAAATCTCTCTCACAAAAATTTGAAGCAGTTTTGGTGCGAAAAATTATTTTCCAGGCCAAAGTGCCAAAGTTTTATATTTATTCATTTTATTAGTTTGAAAAATCAACAATTGTTGTATTTTCGAAAATATAATTAAACATATATTACTTTTAAGAATATCTGCATCAATTTAAATGATGAAAGAAAAATCGCATTTCCACAAATTCCAAATTTGTGCAAAAAATTGTTTATAACAGTTCTAATTGTCAATAATTTTGTAATAATGAAAACATACAATAATCCAATTATTTGTATTCTGGGATTACTCTTGCATAAATTTAACATGATTTCCATTATGTGCAAACCGTTGTTGAAGAGTAGATAATAATTATGTAAAAAATATCGATTTTCTCATACTTTGAGTAAAAATATAATAAATATGCAAATGAAAATTTAAAAATCTAGGACGAAGATGCTCTTTGAAATTTAGTGCTCTCTAATTAACAAACAAAAAATCGCAAATCGGGGCAAAATTAGAGTCTGTAGACTTTTTTGAACGAAAAATATATGTTTGGTCCCACTGTGCGGAGCTATGAAACCACCAAGAAGTAAATAGGAAAATGAAATTTATGTTAGAAATGCAATTTTATAATCTCTAAAATTTTCTACTTTGAATACTTTCATTTTTGGGAATTTTATTTTTCGAGATTTTTTAGTCGTTCCTTAAATATAAATAAATTAATATATATTGCAAACTTTTTTCAGACCGCTTTTCAATACACCGAAGTCAACTCAAGGTTCAGTAATTCTTCTGGAGAACTTGCATATCATTTTGGAGAAAACTCCACTCGACGTGGTCAGAGACGAAGTTTTGCCGATGCTTTTCACCTCCTTCGACAGTCCAACAATCCAAATCGAGGTTCGTTTTTGAAAAGTATATATAGTGAAAATAAAAAAGTTGGAATTATTTAATTAAATGTTTTTTTTTTAAATTATTTCAGACCATTGCGAAAACTTTTTTTCTATTCAAATTAATGATAATAAGCGTAAAAATAATAATATGCTAGACGAAGACATAGATCCTATTTGAAACTTTATTTTTTTAAATCTAATAGTAAATATTTAATTTGAGTCATTACAAATATTTCCGTGTGTCGATATAATATTCAGATCTGCTTTTATAGTCATCATGTAGGTAAATTAAGATTTTTTTAAAATATATGTAAAAAAAACAAGTAGCTTCCAGGTTATTTACAATTATTTTTAAACAACAAAATAATAGCTTGAAATGATGAAAAAAAATTTAATTATTTTATCAATTCTTTCCCTGTAAATCGTAGAAAGTTATAATTTTCTGAAAGTAATTTAGGAGGAATCAATAACGAACAACTTTTTAATTTATGGCAATTTAGCATATTTTCAAAACCTTATGAGTCGCTGCAGTGATATGTATCAATTTATGTCGACCAGGGTAGTATTAACAAAAAATGGTAGTTTTCTAGTAGATTTTTTCACCATTAGTCGGGAAACTACCACAATTTTTGTTTATATGTTTCTACTGATTTATAATGAAAGGTCATCGTAAATTCGTCAATAGGACAATCGACGCGTCTCGAAGACGCGATATATACATCAGATACAGCATCGTTGTATTTCGAATATTAAAAAAGTTTTTCTGGATAAACGAGATTAGCAATATATTTAGAAAAATTGGAAATAGGTATTTCTAGATTATAAGAGAAAATGAAATGTTCTTTAAAAGGTCAGTAGAGGCATCTCGAAGACGTGAACAAATCTATTACACGTAGTACTGTATTTATTTTGATATCAATCAAGTTTTTCTTATATAGACAGAATAGAATTTATTTTTGAAACTCTATAAATGTGTACTAGTAGGTCATAAAAGATTCCAAAATAGGTTAATCGACGCTTCTCGAAGATGCGGACATTTACATCTCGAATCTCGAAGACGCGAACAAATCTATCAGATATAGTATTGTAGTATTTCTAATATGAAGTTAGTTTCTTTCATATAGGCGCAGAATAAATCACTTCTTTAAAACTTGATGAATCGGTAATAGTAGGTCAGAAGAGGTTCTAAGATAGGTTGAGTGATGCCTCTTAAAGACGCGAACATATACATCAAATATAGTATCGTATTTTGAATATCAAAAAAAATTTTTCCATATAAACAAGATAAACAATATATTTTGAAACATTACAAATAGATATTACTAGATCATAAAAGGACATGAAAGGTTCTCTAAAAGGTGATTTGACGCATCTCGAAAACGCGAACAAATCTATTAGGTATAGCACTGCAGTTAATCTAATATCAAGCAAGTTTTTGTCATATAAACAGAAGAGCCCATTCTTTTGAAACTTTATGAATAGGTACCAGTGGGTCACAGAAGGTTTCAAAATAGGTCGATCGACGCATCTCGAAGATGCGGACAATTTCATCATAAACAGTCCTGTTTTTCCTAATATTAAAACAGTTTTCCACGTATGAAAAATATAACCAATATTTTCTGAAAAATTATAAGTACTGTTACAAGATCATGCGAGGACATGAAAGGTTCTTCAAAAGGTCATTCTACGCATCTCGAAGACGCGAATAAATATATCAGATATAGCACTGTAGTAATTCTAATATCAAGTAAGATTCTCTCATATGGACGCAGAATGATCCACTTTTTTAAAACTTGATAAATCGGTAATAGTAGATCAGAAGAGGTTCTAAAATAGGTTGAGCGATGCCTCTCAAAGACGCGAACATATACAGCAGATATAGTATCGTTGTATTTGAAATGTCAAATCAGTTTTTCTCATGTAAACAAGATTACCAGTATATTTCAAAACATGCAAACAGATACTACTCTATCATAAGAGGACATGGAAGGCTCTTCAATAGGTCATTTGACGCGTCTCGAAGACGTGAACAAATATGTGACATAAAATACTGTATAGTAATTTTAATATCAAGAAAGTTTTTCTTATATGAAAAGAATTAACAATTCCTTTAAAATTTGACAAATCGATACTAGTAGGTCACAAAAGGTTTCAAAATAGGTCGAGCAATGCGTCTCGAAGACGCGAACATAAACATCAAATGTAGTATTGCGGTATTTCAAATATAAAAAAAACTTTTCTCATAAACATGGACCATTTTTTTGAATTTCTAAATCCAAAACAAAAGCACTTTAAATTGGCCGATCAAGTTTAAAATCATTTCTGGCCTAGACATCAGTTGGAGTTACAATGAGTGCAAATTTCACGGTCATCGTCGAAAATGGAGATTTTTAAATTTTGGTAATTACAAACCACTTTCTACGAGGAAGCAATATTGCAGTCATAATGTTGTAAACTCTTTTATTTTCATCCCTACACTGAAAATAAAATCTCCCAAGCAATTGAAATTCAGACTAATTTGAAATTTTGAATTTGGATCTCAGAGTGCAGCCTTTGTGGCAGTGGCAAACGTGACACATTTTCTGGACGACCTGGTGATACGAAGAACAGTGTTGCCGAAAATAAAAATAGCTTTTGAGAAAAACTCGACGGATATGAGGATTTTGATGAAAGCTTTGGCGAGCATTCTTGATCGACTTGAAAAACAGCAAATTATTGACGAGGTAATGCCACTTTTGTGGAATGTGAAGCTGCAAGAACCAGAAATTGTCGTTCGGGTAGTAAGTAAGTGAAGTTCTCCAAAAACTCATTACCATCTAATTTTTTTAAATTTCTATGCAATCGAAGTAATAGTGTTTTTATTTTCTAGGTATTTACAGGCTCATGTTGAGTGACAAAAAATATGGTCTCTCGGTGAATCTTATGGCGACAAGAGTGATGCCATCGTTGCTGCCCCAAACAGTGAATCCTGCCCTGAAATTAGAAAACTTCAATCTGCTTTTGGATGTTCTTCAGGAAATGCTCAATCAAATAGAAAGGTGAGAGAAGAAATAAAGAAAATGGGAGATTCAAAAAAATAGTTCTTGAGGGGCTATTCCAAAATTACGTCAAACTGCTGGGGGGGGGGGGGGGGTCACACCCTCCCCCCCCCCCTCCCCCCCCCCCCCCCCCCAGACTGTGACATCACAAATGGAAAATTATGCGAATAACAGTTTGAATAACAAATACTTGAAAGAATTAAAATTAGTGATTTTATTTCACAAGTGAAGCATCTAAATACAGGCTTCACAAGCTTTCATCACTCTTTTTCCCTTTTTTAAAGAATTCCTCTTTTTCCCCTGTTTCGAAAAAACTTCCCCTTTTTCTCGTTTTTTGCTAAATTTCGCGCTTTGAGTTAATAAAATCCAATAAGAAAATCCAAATATTTTGGTTTAAAAGTTCATTCTTGTTAATTGAAAAGTCAAACTATATATTTTTGGTTCAGAATTCACGTCTTTTGGTTTGTAAATTCTACTATTTGGTTCAAGATTTAACTGCTCTGTTAAAAATAGATTTCTTGCAATTATTAATTTTCTCAACTGAAAATTCAGACAACCCATTTTTCAAATTTGAAAATTCAAGAACTTGGTTAAAAGTTAGACTAGTTTGTTATAAAATCATTTCATTTGTTAACGATTCAACTATTTTATTGAAAATTGATAACTTAAAAATGAAAATTCAACTATTTTGTTGAAAATTTATTTGATTTTGTTGTAAATTCGTATTTTTTATATTAACTTGCTCTTCTTGGAAAACATTTCTCAGAAGAGCAATAAAACTTTCTCAAAATTCGACTTTTTTTAACAAAAAAGGGAGAAAGAAGTCAAAAACCATCCTTTGTCATCATCAATGTAAGTGCTCAAAACTGATGAAGTAAAATTTCTCTCAATTCTATGAAACATTCAAAAAAATTATTTTGTTCTAAAATATTTTGAAAATGACATAAAGTCTATTCGTTTCGCCATTTTTTTTATTTCCGCAGAATCGAGTGGCGCTATTAGTTATTCAGTATTTCGAATATTTGAAAAAAATTTCAAAACAATGTTTAATTAATTTGAACATAAAATTTTTCCCTGCACAATGTGCGTTTTTCTTTGATGAAAATTGAGCTATTTCGTTGAAAATGCGTTTTTTTGTTGTTGTAAATCTATTTCTTGAACTGCAAATCCACCTATACAATTTTTAGTGCAAATGCATCGGTATTATTCGAAAAATTGTTTTAAAAAAAGTTAACATTTTGTAGTTTGGTTAAAAATTAATATTTTTTGGTAAAGGAATCAACTATTCTGTTGAAAATTTATATTTTTTGGTCGAATTGAACTATATTTTTTATTTGAAATTAAAACTTATTTTGTTTAGATTATGAACTATTTCATTTTCCGCTGAGAATTTATCTTTTTTTTAATTAACTGTTTTTTAATTAAAATAAAAAAATTTTTTCGGTTGAAATATCATCTTTTATATTTCATGTTAAGAGTTAATCTGTTTTGATTGAAAAATCCAACTACTTCATTATTCATTCACTCATTCATTATTTTAGTTTAACTTTCAGCTATTCTGTTTGAAAATTTAATTCTTCAGTTCAAAATTCAACTGTTTTGTTGAAAAAACAAGTTTTTTGGTTGAAAATTCAACAGCTTGCTTGAAAATTTAAAATATTTTGTTGAAAAATCATCTCTTTCACTAAGTAGGTAGAAAATTCAACGATTATGTTGAAAAATCCTGTTTTTTTTTTTTTAATTCAACTGTTTTATTGTTGAAATTTTGTCTTTCTTGATAAAAAATTCGTCCCTTTGGATTGAAAATTCATATTTTTTTATAGGAAAGTTCTGGTTCAAAAATTCAACTGTCTTCTCAAAAAATATGTTTTTTTTTCTCTTGAAAATTCAACGACTTCATTCGAAATGCAACTTTTTTTATTAAGAGTTTAATCTTTTTTATTTTAGAATTCCATTAGTTGGTTGAAAATTTCTATTTTTTTGGTATTTCGCTAAAACTACAACTGTTTGTGAATAAGTTTTAATCCTTTTTGTTTAAAAATTCGACTCTTTGGTTGAAAATTTAACTCGTAAGTCTAAAATTGATTTGTTTGTTGAAAATTCATCTTTTCGGGTTTAAAAGTGAATTGTTTTCTAAAACACTCTACTTTTTAGTTTGAAACATCAATTCTATAATAGAAAATTATTGTTTTTCAAGGTAAAATTCAACTATTTCGTTAAAAATGTAATATTTCTCTAACTGAAATCATAAGGGTTTCAAATTGAGTTCAAGATGTTACTTATCCCCTATTATTTCCCTATTTTACTAAAAAACATAGACTAATAGTGTGATGTATTTTTTAAACAACCTCTAAAATTTTTTATCACTATCAATATTATTAATTTCAGAAACCAAAGGAACAAATTACAGTTGGATGCAGACATGCGACGACCTTTAAGACACCAGTGCAGTACAGACAACATGCATGTCCCACCTTTCAATATTCCTAATCTTCGTATTGAGCAGAGGAAGACATCTTCAGCAGAAGATATGGCCAGGAAAAATTCAATCGGTAATCTGAAACAAAAACGGAAAAAAATAGTATTTATTTCATTTTTTAAAAAGTTTTTTCAGGTTTTTGAAATGTTTTTTATCCAGTCATCTAATGGAGTTTTCTCGACTTTCTGTAGGTTCAATTTCGATGACCGCTTCTGCTGAAAATATGGCAAGGAAGAATTCCATGGCTGGTACGTAATTTGATTAAGACTTCAAAATTACTATTAAAAAACAATTTACTTTAATGTAAAATTTGAAATAGGAGTCGTAAAAATTAGAGCTATGAAATTGAGAATTTGTTTAAAAACTAAAATATCCAAGTAGCTTAGACTTTCAATCTTTTGCTGGAAAGTAATTTAAAATCCCTTCCTATTTGATTTTCACTTTAAAAACTAAATAAAAGTCTGTTCCCTGCAAGCTTTCGGTTTGGTGGGTAACTGACAATTTTCTTCATTTTGTTTCCAATCCTTGAAATTTGGAAACGTCTTCTGCAACTCGTTTGCATTTCCTGCACAATAAGCTTGCTTATTTTTTTTATTTCTGTTTTAAAACATAACTAAAATTAATTGAAAAAAACTTCGATTTTGAATGGATAACTAAAAAGTTTAAATGACTTTTGAGAAAGTTTTAAAGTTGAAGATTATTTTTTGCAAAAGAAACGGCTAAGCTACTTACTAATGAGCTCTCACTTATGGTGTTTACGGAATTTTCAGGTAAATCTAAATCAAAATGTAAGAAGAAACATTTTATAGAGGGAAAAATGGATCTAACTGAAAAATCTTCGAAATCTCTGACGAAAAATCTTTTAAAATACACGTTATCCTTAAAAAACCCTTTGAAATTTGTCAAATCCCTCAAATATTGTAAAATCTCTATAGAAATATTTTGAAATCCTGTGAAATATCATTTAATTTATAATATCTCTCAAGATTTATTAAAAAATTTTGAACACTTTGCAATCCTCTGGAATAACATGAATCTTCTTAAAAAATGTTTAAATTCTTTGAAACTTTCAAAATTCTCTGAAATTCCTTGAAATATTTTTTAATACTTTAAAAGCTCTGAAACTCCATAAAATCCCTGGAAAATTCTCCAATTTTTTTTAATCCCAAGAAATCTATAGGAATTCCTTATAAACTTATGAAATCTTTTTATTTTTTCTGAATCCTATGAATCTCTCAATAAGTATTGTGAAATTCCTTGAAATTGTCCAAATATTTTTAATCTTCCGAAATCTTACAAAAAACTTTGAAATTCCTTTTAAATTTTTCAACTATCTTCAAATTTTCTATATTTCTTCGAAATTCTTTGAAATTTCATTAAATTTTTCAGAAAATTTTTCGAAATGAAAATTAAATTTTTTTAAATGTTCTTCGAAATCCTTTGAAATTGGTTAAATCCTTTGAATCTTATGAAATCTTTATAGAAATATTTCAAAATTCCATGAAACATCTTGAAATCTTTAGTACCTTCAAAGATTCCTTTAAAAAGGTCTAAATCTTTAAAATCCTTTGATATTTTTGATGCCCTTTCAAAATCCCTTGATTTTTTTAATATTTTGGAATTTGTAATATCCCTTAAAAGTTAAACAAAAATTTCTTCAACTTTGACATCCTCTTAGAAGAGATGAAACTTTCAAAAGAAAATTAAAATGCTTCGACATTTTTGAAATACTCTAAAATAATAAGAGAAATAATAAATTAATTGGAATAAAATTAAACACTTTAAGATGACGGGATTAAACAAGATTCATGAATTTCAAAAATTACAAAGGATTTCAAAGAATATAGTGTATTGTAAAAAATACCGAAAAATATAATGAAATTTTGAAGACAGTGAATTTATTTTATGATCCAGGATTTAAAAAAATTAGAATTAAAATGTATTTAACATGTAGAAATATCACAAATTTCATATCCAATGATGTAATGCAATTAAAAATTACAATGGGTAATTCTAAAATATTTTACACTATAAATGTTCCATTTCATGTCTTTATTTTTGAGCCTTCATTTTCAATTCAAAGAATTTTCAAATGTACTTTCAAGAACATAAATAATTGAAAATAAACGCTTTTGAATGACAATTTTTTAAAAGAAAAACATTTTAGGTTGATCTACTGTTAATATAAATTGATTCATGATTTTTAAAATTGAACTGTAGTTTGAGTACTAAAATTGGAAAATTATTTTACAAGAAGATTTTGAAACTGTTAAAAATTCAACAATTTACAGATTTTAACGTTGAAAATTAAATTATTTCATGTCAAAAGCGTGAGTAGTTTAATTAATGCAAATGTTCGATTGAATTAAATTATTAGATTCATAATTAAACGCATTTATTCAATTTCAGATCGAATTCAAATATTGTTTCAATCTAAAATATTCAATTTATAACCCATTGAATTTGAAAGTTTTGGATTTAAAAAGAGAATTATTTCCAATATTTAGCAACATTCGACTGTTTATTTAACTATTTAAATATTTAAAATAATTAAGTATTCAGAACGAAATAGTTTGAAACTGAATTGTTTGAAATAAAAAGCCTTGAATCGTTAAGATTTGAAATTGTAACATTGAGCGATGGAATTTTAATTGTTGCAATTTAAAAATTTTTAATTTGTCAACAAAAGTGTTGAATTTTTATGTATGAATAATAATTGAATAATGAGTGATCTGAATCGACTTTAAAATACAAATAATTTAACTGCTCTTTTATTTGATATTCAATTCTGAGCATCGAAAATAATAGCGTGGATTCCTATTTTTAACTAGAAATCCTTGAATTGTTTAATTTATTGAAATTTATAATTAACGGTACAAATAATGAATCTTCAAAGAAGAAGTGATTTCTCAACAAAATCATTTAACGAAAATTTTAAATTGAAATAGTTGATTCCTCAAGCAAACAAGTTTAATTTTCGAACAACAATTGCATTTTTATCCAAGAAAGATGAAATTTCTACTCAAATAGATGAATTTTTAAATCAAAAAGACAAATTTGTGAAAGATTGAATTTTCATTCAGAAAGATTTTAATTTGACTTTTGAACATTTAAATATGAGTTTTAAGTAAAAAGTAAATTTTCTTCGAAGATATTTGAATTTTCAACAAAACAGTTGAATTTTTAACAGAAAAGGAAGACTTTTTAACTAAATTATTAAATCTACAACCAAATAGTTGCATTTTTATCCCAGAAGAGTGAAATTTCTACTAAAACAGATGAGATTACAAATCAAAAAATCAAATTTGATAAAATTTGAATTCTCATCCAAAAAAGGATTTCAGTTTTAATATGCAACATTAAAATATGAGTTTTACACAAGAAGTCAATTTTCTGCGAAGATACTGATTTTTCAATCCCAAAAGATGAATTTTCAACAAAACAGTTGAATTCTTAAACAAAAATGATGACTCTCTTTTAAAAAACTCTTCTATTAAAACAGTTAAATTCTCAAATTAATTGAACTTGCAAAAAAATAATATAAATACAAGGCAAATAAATTACTAACGAGAATATTATTTCAGGGTTACCGCAAAACTTCATTTTAAAAATTCCCTAATTTTTCATTTTCCCTGACCATTAATAATTAAGTACCAAAATCTCAAACTCGTAACATTTTCAACCTAGAATCTTTTATTAACGGAATGAAAGAATTTCAAATTATACTTAAATATTTAAAATTTGTTCTGCTTGACAGTTATTTAAAGTTACCTATAGAAATTCTCTGACTTATGTGATTTTTTCTCTAAATCCCAAACTTTTTACAATTTAAAATTTACAATTACTGTGAGTTATTTGTTTCATTCGCGAATTTCCAAAAATTAAGTACATGAACGACCGCTCCCGCCCCCCCGCCGTAACTACAGCTGTTACGTAATATAAGTACGGTCCCTTAGTTTATACGTCAATGTTTAATAGCATTCCACTAGATCTTGCTTTAGATTGCCTAATTGAAGAAGAAGCACACTTATAGCATTGAAAATGTGTCTCCTGTTATTTATTTGATAAAATTCAAATGTTGCTTTTAGGCGTTCAGAAATTGCAAAAATACATGTTTGTCACAGAATTTTTGGACTTCAATCAATATTTGAAGTTAGAATTTAATAATATTTAAATGTCGGTTACCAAAAAAGTTCAAAACTAGAATTTCATTATATGCATGGACAAGTGTCTAAGAATGTCCCTCTTCGGCGAAGATGGTGTGGATGTTGAGACAGTGATGGTACGTGGGTTAGCGTTAGCAGATGATGAGGTTGTTACGGCAGAGTCAATCGAAGACTTGCAAAGAATGTTGAACAAACTAAATACAAGCATAAAGAACATTAGCCTCAAAATTAACGTAAAGAAAAGAAAAATCATGGCGTTTGAAGGAAAGGGTGAGAAAACAATGGCAACATTGTCCGAAATAGTGAGAGAATAGAACACCTTGACAAGTACTCATATTTTGGTAGCCTACTCACTAGTGACGGAAAGATAGATGGGGAGTTAGATAAGCGTATAAACGAAGGTAAGGAGGTTATCGGTAGAGTTGGGCCTATTATCAGAAATTAAGATATATCAAGCGAAGCTAAAATGGCAATACATAATTCTATGTTTATGCCGTCTGTGCTGCACGGTAGCGAGACCTGAACCTATCAAGAAAGGGATAATAGTAACATTAACGCGAATAGAATGAAATTCCTGTGCATGATATGCGGCAAAACACTGATGGACAAAGTCAGTAGTGAGAGAATCCACAAAGAATGTGGTGTAGAGGAGATACTAGTTGACATATGTGGAAGAAATTCCTTCAGATTGTTTGGGCATGTTGAGAGAATGAAAGGTGAATGACTAACGAAACAAGCATATCAAGGTAAAGTAAATGGCAGCGTGCCCAGAGACAGACCGCGGGAAGATCGGTTAGAATGTGTAAATGAGACCCTAATTTGAAAAGACATAAGAAGCCACAGAAACACAAGAGCTTCCATGAAAGAATGCATGGACGTGAAGGAAGCTAGAGAGGTATGTTAGGACAGAAAATTATGGCGACAAATAGTTTATAAAAAAAGAATGTCAGTAGAGTGAGTGACGCCTGAAACAAAAGACCTTGGATACTCATGAGCCCGAGTGGGGAGCTTCACATGATGACTTTGTGAGGCTCTTCACTTAGGATGATGGCTTTATCCCCTCCCCCACATTACCCCCTTCCTCGTCGAGTGAGTCACGCTAACCCGGAAATGGAAACGGCTCAATGGTGTAATAATAATAATGATCAAAACCCTTATTCTTCCATTTTAGGGATGTTTGGAAGCTGGTGGTTCGGCTCAACCTCATCCGCGAACGACAATAACTTCCTGAGGGTGGCAAATACCTTCACATGCCGTCGTCTGTCCGACAATACCCTGATGACACCAAAAATTCGCATAGCACCATCATGTGCTAGTTCTCCAGGTGGTACTCCTGGTGGAGGATTGCCAATTCGACGACATTCTAGCACCGGTCCTCAAGAACGACGAGGTTCGAACATCAATCTCTCACCACCTACGGTGAGGATCTTTTAAGTAAATTTAATATCATTGTTATGGGGGTTTCGTAGACCGAAGCAGAAACCTTTGTTTACGTGGTCGATTCTCTACCGCTTGCAACATCTAAACTCGAATTTGGTTTAAAAATATTTATAAGGTCGTCCAGCATTTGAGGAAAAATGTTTGAAATCCCGAAAAATTCGTATCACACCAAAGACATCTATGGTGCAAAAACTTGGTCAAGTACAATTGAATGTAGTTGTGAAATTAAGGTTAACCAACGAAAATGATGAAATAATAATTAACATTGCTTGATTAGGAGATTATTGAAAAATAAATTTTTCTGATGTTGGATTCAAATTTGAGAGGGAAATTCGAGACAATTATTTATAAACAAGCTTTTCTAGTTTCAACAACTTGGCGGGATTTATTCAAGATCTTTTTCTTCATTATAATACGCTGTTGTATTACCAAAAATTTGTTTGAAAATAATTTTTCTAAATTTGACATTCAAATTTAAATTTAGCAAATAATTTTTAAAAATTATTTTACTCGTGATCATTTAATGTTAATTATTATTATTTTTTCAGTTTAATTGGCCAAGTTTTTGCATCGTATTAAAAAATGATATTGAGGGGTTCCGCAAGCCCCATGAAGTTTAAAACGTATTCCTCGTATGAAACACAAATTTCTGTTCACACTTAGCTATAGAATACAAATGAATAATTACATTTTTATTATCAACCCCGTAAGTCTGTTTTATAGGGTTCAAAAAAACCCCATAAGTCCAACATTGGGTTTTGCGAGTTTCTGACGTTAATTATGATTATTTTCCGTTTTTAAAATACAAATTATTTCTGATAAATATAATACTCCTTTATACTGATAATAAGATTTTACCACAAATTGCTTAAACAATTTATTATTGTTTTCAGAATTTTCTTACAGATTACAGTTAAAGAGTCATAATTTTTTCTGAATTCTTCAACTTATTTACATTTTTCAGATATAGCGAGATAATACTCAATTACATTAAACAAAAGTAATTGTTTGAACAATTTATTATTACTTATAATGATATTCTCTTCGAATAATGCTAGAAGGTTTGAGTTTTTCCTAAAATGTTCCACTTATTGTCCATTTTTCAATTAAAGTGAGGTAATAAATAATTCCAGTTAAAAAAAATTATTATTTCAACAATTTGTTATCATTTTTATTATCTTTGAATAATGCTAGAACGTTAATTTTCTGAAATAAAACAGATATTGGAAATGGTTTTCGAATTTTCTATATGGATCATTTCAAATGTAAATTTTGCTTGAAGTAGTTACTGAAAGATTTTTTTAAATTAATTTTAAAATGTATTATTGGTTCCTATTTGAAAAGCCAAAGAAAAGCTGAAAATTTCAGAAAAACCTGGAACTTTCTAGCATTACTGTGAGAAAAGATAGTTATAAACCATCATAAGTTTTTTAAACAATTGTGTTTGTTAACTTGCATTGATTATTATTTTACTAAGTAAAAAGGGAAAAAGAAATTAAAAACTTCTGAAAAACCGCAATTATATAGGATCAATATAGGAGGAGGTAAAATCGTAATACAAAAATACAAGAAGAAACAATAATAATTCATATAAACAATTATGTTTGCTGAATTTCATTGATTATGACCATACTCTGAATGAAAAGTTGACAGAAGTTGAAAATTTAGAAAAAGCCGCAATTATCTAAGATTTTTCAAAGAGAATATTATTAAGAATAATAATTGATTTTCTGAAAAATTATCTTTGTCAACATGAATTAATGATTAACTTACTCTAATTGAAGAGTGGACCAAAAGTAGAAAATTAAAGAAGAAGTGCAACTTCCTAATATTATTCTGAGAGAATATTATTATAAATAATAATAGATTTATTTGATTATTATTGCTGTTTGTTTAATTTATTTTTTCTCAATCTAGTTGAAAAGTTGAAGATAAGATGAAAAATTCGAAAATAAACCGCGACTTTTCAACTCTGTCCTAAAAAAATTCTAAAAGCAATAATAAATTGTTTGAAAATGTACTTAAATATCTAATCGTTTT
>CAKNXH010002039.1:207873-264217 GCA_932178445.1 Andricus quercusramuli | reverse complement strand
AGAATTAGAAGAATTCGCAGAATTAAGAGAATTTACAGAATTAGGAGAATTCACAGAATTAGGAACATTCACATAATAAGGAGAATTCACAGAATTAGGGGAATTACCAGAATTTGGATGATTCCCAGACTTAGGATAATTCACAGAAGTAGGATAATTAACAAAATCAGAAGAATTCACAGAAGAGAAGAATTTACAGAATTAGGAAAATTCACACAATAAAGAGAATTCACGCAATTAGGAGAATTCACAGACTTAGAAGAATTCACAGAATTAGGAAAATTCACATAATAAGGAGAATTTACAGAATTAGGAGTATTGACACAAATATGAGAACTCACAGAATTAAGATAATTTACAGAATTCATTTAATTCACAGAATTAAGGTAATTCACAGAATTAGGAGAATTCACAGAAATAGAAGAATTCACAGAATTAGGAAAACTCACATGATTAGGAGAATTCACAGAATTAGGAGAATTCCGGAATTATGAAAAGTAACAGAAGTAGGATAATTCACAGACTTTGGTTAATTCACAGAATTAGGATAATTTGCAGAATCAGATTGATTCACAGAATCAGAAAAATTCACAGATTTGGAAGAATTCACAGAATTAGAAGAGTTCACAGAATTAGGAAAATTCACAGAATCAGGAGGATTCACAAAGTTAGGAGAATTTACAGAATTAGGAGAATTCAAAGAATTATGAGAATTCTCCGAATTAGGATAATTCACAGAATAAGGAGGATTCACAAAGTTAGGAGAATTCACAGAATTAGGTGAATTCGCATAATGAAGAGAAATCAAGGAATTTTCAGTTTTCAGGGAATTCAAAGAATTTAGGGAATTGATAAAATAAATAAGATTTACAGAATTTCCAGAACTAAGATGATCTGCAGAATCAGGAGTTTTCAAGGAATGAGTAGCTTTTGAAGAATTAAAGAAATTCAAAGATTTCAAGGAAATTACGGAATTCATAGAATTCAACGAATTTAGAAAATATGAGAATTCGGATAATTCAATAGTTTTATAAAGGTCAACATAATTGAAAAGAATTTTAAATTCTTCTAAATGCCCTGAATTAACGGAATTCAGAGATTTTACGGAATTCAAGGAATTCAGAGAACTCTAGCACATCAGAAAATTCACAGAATTCTGTGATTTTAAAGAAATGTAAATGATTTAAAAATAATCATAAGTCATTATTTTTAACATGGAGATATTGAAATAGTAGATTTGTTTAAAAAGTTCTCTTTCGTGTCCTCTTCTCACATAATGTCTTCTCAAATAAACTTTCCAATTAAGGAACGAGTATTGATAAATAATAATTGAGACACTGAATCGTTTATAACCCTGCTTTAAAAAAAATCTACCTCTTTTGAAGAATATAAGGGTATGAAATAAGAAGATCCCAGTGTCATGGAATTATTTCCAGAATATTTCTGTGTATTGAAATTGTTGCTGTATCAGATCATGTCATTAAATTAACAATTCATCAAAAATTTCAACTTATCAACCATTTTACACTCCTCCTAATAGACTAGTTACAATTTTCTGTAATTGTTTAATGAATTTACAAAAATATTGCAGATAATAAGGCTTTTCTTATAAGATTAAATTTGTCAGTTACAGGGCTAAATGATTGTATTGCAGTAATCGTTGATCAAAATTTACTCAAATTTTGAGCTACACTTTACGTACTCAAAGTTTAGGCCAAGGCTGGTGGCTTTGTTTTCAATATTACACTAAATATAATATTATATATATAATTATACATATATATATATATATATATATATATATATCATGTCATATTATATATAATATTGCACATTAATTCGAAGTAGAAGAAAAAGTAGATTTAATTCGGAAATACTAGAGAGAAATTATTGTACAGAAGAGATCTCCATTATCCCCTGTACCCTATCACTCTATGAAACTAGATTAGATTACATATTTTCTTTAGTTAAATTACTATCAGATCAATTATAATAAATCCCTGCACTTTTTTATTGACATTTTTCATTAAAATTTTTAGTAAAACTCATTGTTTAATTTCATGTATTTAGTGCCATAAAAAGTGTTGCATTTTTTCTTCTGTTCAGTGAAAGTATAAAGTTCTAATTTCTGTAATTTCAAATTTCCTTCACTGTCTCTGTCTAAGTTTTCAATTTCTGGACAATATTTAGAATTTGCTGCTTTCTTTATCTAATATTAAATATCAGTTTACTATCATTGATTTCAGAAAGCATTGAACTTGGATTTGTTCAGTTTTCAAGTGCAATTGATGATTTGTGCATGAACGCTTTCGAAGGCAGTACTGCTTCAGGAGTGATGCCTCTGCTTTTTTTCTGATTGAAAAATCTATTCAAGGAGAGCACTCATAAAAATTAAATTTTTTTTTTAGTCATCCTTGATCTTTTTTGTGGAGAAATGTATTTCTCGTAGTTTGAGAACTTTTTCACTAACATAAATTTAAAAATCGAGAATCTACTTTCCCACAGAAACCATCAGAAAGGAAGACTTTAAAAGACAATTTCAAAGTGTGCAAAAGAACCCTGTTTTTGAATTTATCGTAATTTCTTTGGATTTTTGATACGATCATTTTTTGTTCCAGTACCAACTGTTCTCTGGACGGACTTAGATCCTCGGATCTGGATAGAAATCGCAGAAGCTCTTCACTAGCCTCGTGAGGGTTCGACCGAGCCGGAAGTGAGAACATCCTTTCATTTTCGTCACGGTACGAATGAGAGGCTTTTCTATAATTCCGGCTCCGGATTTACCACAAAAGGACAAAACAAGTAAAAAAAGAAAGGAATAACAATAGAAGAAAAGAAATCAAGACAATGTTTCTTCGAAAGAGAAAACAGCCCAAAAGAGGACCTACTCAAAAGGACTTAAATCTATCAAAGAGGACTAAATCTTATCAAAGTGAAAGTACCCGAAAGAAAGTTTCTTGTAGGACAAAGGCGTCCTGACTCAACCCTGTTTAAAAAACGCCCTTCTAGCCCCACTACGACCCCCCTCGGATTATTTTTTAAGTCTTTATAAAGCGTATCAAGAATTTCTACATCGAGGGAACTCACATATGAGTAAGATCTATTACTTAATGATAATCATGCCGAGATTTTTGAATTTGACTGTGAATATCCGCGATATTCAAAGATTGAATAACAATCGTCTAATTAGCGGTTTAATTACGTTCGTAATATTAAGCATAGGAACCTCTGGCAGTTATTGATCCTGGGTCTCGATTGCGACCACTTGTGTTCTATTCTAGGATCGTTTCATCAACGTCCTCCTTAGGTTCTTGGTTGATGCTGACATGAAAGCTAATTAGAATATACTTGAACTTAAGAGGGTCATCCCGTGTGACAATCTTTTTTTCAAGATTTGTTCAAAATTTTTTGTAGTAAAATTAAAGAACACAGAACTTCCAAATTTTTACTATATATTTATCAAGTCTTTGGTAGTAACTCTGTATTTTTATATGCAAAAATATGATCTTGATCGCGAGTTTTATTATACGAATGGCAACCATGTAAAAAAGGTAGGTAAACGGCGACCATTATTATGTCAGAGTGGCTTATCCGAAATCAAAAAACAAAATTGGATGTTAATCTATAGGTAGATGGCTATCGCCGGAACTAGGATTTTTTGAAAATCTTGGAAATTCAATTTTTTGTATGCTTTTATACACTAAGACCCAAAATTTCATGATTTTTTGTGACTATTTTTTTATGAACAAGAAAACTGTTCAATATTTTTCAAAAATCCTAGTTCCGGCGATAGCCGTACGTGTGCTGAATGTACCTTTAAAATTTGAAAGCAATCGATGGAACCGTTTTTGAGAAATCATGGTCACCAGTTTAAAAAATGTAGTTTCGAGAAAAACGCGTTACATTCAATTAAAGTTTCAGACTACTGTAACTTTCCAACGACTTCGAATTTTGGAAAATTACTTTACCAGTATATTCTATACATACTCTAGATTGGATTTATGCAACAAAAAAAATCGATTTTTTGAAACCGTCACACGGGATGACCCCCTTAAGATTTGAAATAATTCTCAAAAAAAGAGTTTGAAATTGTCTAATTTTATATTTTGACAGGGATCACAGTGGTTCAACAGTTCAAGTGCAGGGAAAATATAGAAACTAACAAAAATACAAGCGTAATTAACAAAAATTAATGAATGCAAGAATTTTTTTTAAATTTGATGAAAATTGATACCTTAAGTTCAAACTGAAATTGTTCAAAATTTTAAATTTCAGTTTTGAAGTCTAACGATACCGATTTCTCGTGAAACGCGAGGATAACCTCAAATTGTTCAAACAAATTTAATCTTCTTCGAAATCCATTGATTTTTTGTTATAAAAATATCAACTTTCTGGTACAAAATGCCGGCATGATATAAAATTGTACAGAAATTGTGAATCTATTCTAAAATCTGATCATTTTTCAAAATTAAATATAGCCATTTTTCGATGAAAAACACCATGACAAAAAATTGTTCCGTAATTGAAAATCTTCTATGAAATCTATTTTAATTTCGAATGAAGAAAGATAGTATAAGATACAATTCTACAAGAGGTGTATCTTCTTTAAAATATAGTATTTTATAACTGAAAATAACAACTTCCAGCATTTCCAGTAAAAAGAAAAACGATGACATAACCTAAAATTGTTGAAAATCTGAATCTTCTTTTAAATATAATTAGTTTTTTTTTAGCAAAAATACTAATTTACGACTGAAAATACTAACATAACCTAAAGTTGTTGAAAATTGTAAGTTTACTACTTGAATATAAATAATTTTTGTTTAAAATAACCAATTTATGGTGAAGAGTGATATCATAACCTCACATTGTTCCAAAATTATAATCTCATTTGAAAAACAATTGTAAGTTGTAAATTTAATAATTTTGAATAATTATTTGATAAATTTTATGATTTTTTAAAATAAAAAGACAAACTTTTAAGGAAAAAACTAATATAAAATTACAAATATTTGTTAAGATATCTTCTTTTAAATCTACTGATTTTTCTGATTTTTTCTGATTTTTCTGCTTTTAATTGATTTCAAATTATAAATATTATTAAAAATCCAAATAAACAAAAATGTTGTATGTTTTTCAATTCCAATGATTTTTTACTGAGAATAACAATTTCCGGTGTAAAACGTCAAAATCAACTGAAATTATTGAAAAGTTGTGAATATTTAAAAAAATGTTTCAAAAATATAGTTTTTTTAAAATTAAAAATACAATTTTCGACAAAAAATACTAGCATAATCGAACATTTAAAAAAATACTAAATCTTGTTCTAATGTTAATGGTTTTTGTTTGAAAATACTAACTTACGATGTGGAACAACAACGTGATTTACAATTGTTAACAAATTATTAATCAGCTTTGAAATAAAATGAATTTTTAAGTAAAAATTTCAATTTTCCACAAAAAAATACTAAGAAAATCCGAAATCGTTTGAGCTTGTTTTTATTATTTTAATCAAAATAATCATTGCATTCAAATCTGATAATTTTTTTGTAAAAATTCCAATTTCCGACAGAAATATTGAAAAAATCCAAAATTGTTCAAAGATTCTTACGATGTAAAACAAAAACATAATTTACAATTGTTAACAAATTATTAATCATCTTTGAAATAAAATGAATTTTTGAGTAAAAATTTCAATTTTCCACAAAAAAGACTAAGAAAATCCGAAATTGTTTGAGCTTGTTTTTATTATTTTAATCAAAATAATCATTGGATTCAAATCTAATAATTTTTTTCTAAAAATGCCAATTTTCGACGAAAAACACTCAAATAATCCAAAATTGTTCAAAAATTCATAATCTTGTTAAAATTCTAATCACTTTTGTTTGAAAATAACAATTTTCGATGATTTTTTTTTTTTAATTCAAATGCTAATTTGACAAAAGCACTAAAAAAAAATTCAAAATTATTCAGGATTGTAAATATTTATTATTTCAAACAAAATAAATGATTGGATTTAAATATAATGAATTTTGCTTGGAAATACAAATTGCGGATTAAGCACACCAACATAAACGAAAGATAAAATTTTTTTTATTTATTCTTCGAAATTTAATAATTTTGTATTGAAAATACGAATAATTTCCTAAGAAAAGCACAAACATTCGTTGACATCTAATGATTTTGAACTACGAAATTTTTTTGAAATTGAAATGAAACAAGAACCCGACGATCAAATTTGTGGTTTAAAAAAAATGGAAAAACGTGAAAATTTTTTTACATTCCAATTGATTAATTTTGGATGTTAAAAATTTATTTTTTATATTTCACTTTTTACTTAATTTCTTGAATTTTAATGATTTCTTTTTCTCAAAATAACCGATTTCTTGTGAAAAACGTTATTATATTCTAATATAAATTTGAATCTAATTTTTTTTAATGAAAATTTCCCAATTTCGGTGTAAAACGGTAACATAACCAAAAATTCTTGAAAATTGCGAATCTAGATAATATCTTTGATTAGGAATGCTAATTTCTCATTAAAAAAAAACTAACACAGGCTCATTCTTCTAAAAATTCTAATTCTTCCTCGAAACCTTATGATTTGACATTTGAATTCTTATTCAAAAATAATAATTTCCAGCGAGAAGCACTCACATAAAATATGTAAAAAATCTTCAATAATTCATTAGAAAATTTCAAAGCTTGAAAACTACAAAAGAATATTCGAAAAGCGAAAATTTTTCGCAATTCGCATAAGGTTTTCTATAATTTGCCTTCATTTGCAGGTTTAATTTTCAATACCTCAAATTTAAGATATAAAAAACTTCAATTAATGAAGAATTCAATCAGACAATTTTTCGACAATTTTTTTCTTCGGATCGTAGTTTGAAAGATAGGGAGAAATGGACGAAAATCTCAAATTGAGGGATTATAGGAGATTCAAAATAATAGAAAAAAGGGAAATGGGGGACTCACTGTGATCCCTGTTTGAAGCATATTTAAAATTGAAGATATTACTAATTTTTTTAGCGAAATACGAGACAGAAAATCCAAAACGAGAATGAGGATCACAATTTGAAAATGTGAAATTCGTCCCCTCGCCTGAAAGATGAAAACCTATTATATCTGATAAAATGCGAGTGACAATTCTCAATTAAAGTACGGTAGACCCGTCAATTTACTGAATTCTAATCGCTGCATTAACAATCATTAATTTTTAAGGTAGCTTTTATACCAGACACTGGGCGCGCCTAATGGAAAATCGAATAATAAAAAAA
Organism: Andricus quercusramuli; assembly: GCA_932178445.1. Taxonomy (NCBI): domain Eukaryota; kingdom Metazoa; phylum Arthropoda; class Insecta; order Hymenoptera; family Cynipidae; genus Andricus; species Andricus quercusramuli. Next base: position 256,937 of record CAKNXH010002039.1, on the reverse strand, counting down.
AAAAAATTGCGAGTGAGAGTGAGAAATGAATATGTCCAAAAAGAGTTTGCCTACTATTTTTGAAACAATAATACGTTGTTCCTATAAATGGGAAAGAAATGGGTTTTCCGATTTTAAACCATGATCTGACAATCCTGAAAACTCTTATTCCATCGCTAATGTTGAACGGCCTACTCAAATCACTTCCATTATATAGTTATATTTACAAAGAGTGTTTCTGCCTTCCAGAAAGTAATTAAACGACTTCTAAAAAATCAATCCAAAAAAAGAATTCTTCGAAAATCTATACCAACTATCTAAAAAATCTTGTCAGAGGACTTTGGATCCTAAAAAGAAATTCCCAAAAAATGAGAATATGACAAAATCCTGAATGATTTTCAGGAGAGAAACTGTGTGTTTGTAGAATGAAGATGAGTTGGGTTCTTCTGATGTTCGTTTTATCAGTGCTGGACACTGCTGATAAATATAACACGTAGAGTAATAGAAAAAAATGTAAAAAGACAGTGCTTCTGGCGTATCATTTTCATAATGTCAAATCTACTTCTCTTCTGTGATATTCTATAAAGTATTCTATGGTGAGTGTTTTTACTGTCTTCTTTCTCGCTACGTATAATGTATGGTGTACATAGAAACAGGCCTCAATATTCAAATCCGACCTCATAATATTCTACGAGACAGCACGAGTACCTGCAGAGATTTATTTATCTACAAGAAATATATTTATAGCTGTTGAATATTGCACAGTATAATCAAAACTTGCCGTCACTTTTCAGAGAGTATTGAAAAAAGAAGAGTATTGAAAAAAAGAAGAGTATTGTAAAAGGATTTTGACGAGAACAATAACACAATAATCCTCAATATTTTTTTTTTCGCTTTTTTTAACTGTAATCTTGATGAGCGTTCAGAAATAGCAATGCAAAATATGAAATGTCTGTTGGAAATGAAATTCTTCAATTGTTTCGAGAACTTTTTCCATTTTTTGTTTTTGATGAAAAATAAGTTCACCTGATAAAAAAGTCATAACGAGATGAAAAAAGTCTTTCAGATTTAAGAATGAAATTATTCCTGAAAGAAAAATTGAATGTCAAGAATGAAGAATGTCTTACTTAAGAATTGTTATCGCTTATGAAATGATAGACTTTTAAAAACCCGGCACATTCTGTCGAGAATGTATTTCTAAGCTACGTCAATTAACGCATATCGATAATTCAATGAAAATATACTTTTATCAATAACATATCAGCTGACATCATATGCTAAATGATCATCAATTTATGATTCAAGAAAACATATTATGTGGATTTGTTTTTCATACTCTTAGTTTTAATTTCAAAATAAAAATTCGGAAAAAAGAAGCAAATAATTGACAGTTATTGTTCTGTATTTTGAAAAAAATTTTTTATTGGTGAAAATTTGTTAGGAATGAAGATATTTTTCAATAGTGATATAAATATAGAGAGGAGATAATTTAAGTGTTATACGAATCAAAGGAATAATTATGCTCGCATAGGTGCTTGAATAACAGATGGAAATTTTCTCATTTTTTTTATATGCTTTACCATAGAATAATGAAGATATTAATTAGAAATAAATACATACCATGTACAATCTCACGGGCTGTACATGAAAATGTTAACAATTTGAAGGGGGGAGGGTGGAACGCCAAAAATTATAGTTAACAACAGGAGGGGGGGGGTCAGGGGAAGTAAGGTGATGAAGTTTTGGAACTTTTTGAACATTTAGTATGTTTCCGTATGATAAATTTTAACAAAGTTTGCAAATTTAGCGAAAATTAAAAAAAAATATTTTCAAAAGAATACATTTTTTCCCCTGTTTTGAAGAAACTTTTTTTTCTCGCTATCTCGCTTAGATGCGAACTGAATTAATAGCACCTAATAAAAAAGTTCCACTACTTCTGATTGCAAATTCTACTATTATATTTTTGGTTCGAAATTCATCTCGCTTGGTCAAAAATTCTTTTATTCAATTGCAAATTTAATTATTTCATTCAAGCATTTTATTATTTTGTTGAAAATGCGACTGTTTTGTTGAAAAGTCGTATTTTCCAGTCAAAAAACTTTTTTGTTGAAAGTTGAACTACTGTGTTAAAAATTCTTATTTTTTTAATGATTTCATCTCTTCGTTTGAAAATTCAACTATTTTTCCAAAAATTCATTGAATTATTGGTTTGAAATCAATTTTTGGAAGTGCACATTCAACTATTTGATTTTTGGTTAAAAGTTGATCTTTTTTAGTTCAAAATATATATATTCTGTGAAAAATTCGTCTCTATTGGTAGAAAATGAATCTTCTGTGTTGAAAAATCATATTTTCAGTAGAAAATTTAACTATTTGTTTAAATTTTCAACTCTTTTATTAACAATTATTCTGTTTTTGAAGATCATCATTTTCGTAGAAAATTTAACTCTTTGATTGAAAATTCAACTATTTTGTTGAAAATTCAACTATTTTGTTAAAAATTATTTTTTTTTAGAATTAATTTTTTAAAATAAAAATGTAATTATTTGATTTTTGGCAGGAAATGTATATTTTTAATTGAAAATTGATCTTTTCTCGTTGAAAATTTGAAAATAATCTGTTGGGTTAAATTTTGAATCCTTTTGTTGAAAATTCATAATTTTAGCTGAAAATTCATCTCTTTGATTAAAAATTGAACTATCTTGTTGAAAATAATTTTTTTTTTCGGTTGAGGATTAATTTTTCTAATTTAAGACTGAATTATTCCATTTTTGGTTGAGAGTTAATTCTTTCTGTTTGAACATTTCTGTATTTTGTTAACAATTCGTCTTTCTCGGTTGAATTAAACTGTTTTTTAAAAATTGAAATCCTTTCCAGATTCAACTATTTTGTATAAAATGAGTTTTTTTTTGGTTGAGAATTAATTTTTCTTATCAAAAATTCAAAGTTTCAATTTTGTTGTTGAAAGCTAATCCTTTTTTGTTAAAAATTCATGTGTTTTGTTAAAAATTCGTCTTTTTTGTAAAAAATTCGTCTTTTTTGTTAAATTTACCTGTTTTTCAAAATTGAAATCCTTTTGAGATGACCTCTTTCGATGCGAATTCATATTTTTTGATTGAAAAATCAACTAATTTGTTGACAATTAAACTACTTTTCAAAAAATTCATTTTTTTGATTTTGAATTCTAGTGTTTTTTAGAAAGTTTGTATTTTTGACTTGAAAATTCAACAATTTAGTTACTAATTAAACAATTTTTATGAAAATTTAACTATTTAGTATAAAATTAACTTTTTCGTAAAAAAGCTTATCTGCGGGCTACAAATTCGTCTTTTTGTAAATTATTCATGCGTTCAGCTTTAAAATTTAACAATTTTATTGAAAAAATAACTATTTTGTCAAAAATTCATCTTTTTTAGTTGAAAATTTGACTATTTGGTTAAAAGTGGAAATAATTAGGTAAAAATTCATTATTAATAAGATTCACCCCTTTGGTTTAAAATTTAACTTTCTTCTTGGAAATGAGTTTTTTTTAAAATAAAAAATGAATTTTTTGATCTGAAAATTTAACGATCTTATTTGTGTTTAGAATTTATCATTCATAAGTTGAAAATTTAACTATTTGTTAGAAAATTCATATATTTTATTAAAAATTCACTTCTTTGATTTAAGATTCATCTTTCTTGGTTGAAAATTCATCTATTTGGTTGGGGATTCAGCTATCTTGTTAAATATTAATTTTTTGTTTGTTAAATTTCACTGATTAAAAATTCTTATTTTAGGAGAATATCAATATTTCATGGTAAACATTGAAACTGACATTTTTTTGTTGGAAATTTAAGTTTTTGAATTAAAAATTCAACTCTATTGAAAAAAATCGTCTTTTCGGCTTGAAAATTCAACTGTTTCTTGTGGGTTGAAAATGCATTTTTGTAGGTTTTGAAATTCAACCATTTTGATAAAGTCATCTTTTTTGGCCAAAAATCCCTTTTGATTGAAAATTCATCTTCTATGGTAGAAAAATTGTCTTTCTTGGTTGAAAATTAAAATTTTTATTTAAAATTCAAGTTTCTTTGAAAAATTCATATTTTTGGTTTGAAAATGTAACCAGTTGGTAAAAAGTTCAACTATTTTGTAGAAAATTCTTCGATGTTGCTTGAAAGTTCAACTATTTAGTTATCATTGCAACAATGTTGTATTTACATTAATTTTTCTCCAATGAATTTATTCCCCTATTTTATCCCCTATTTACGTGAAAAATCACCCTATTTCCTGTGTTTTCAGAGAATTTTGGGCTACGTTACTTTTTTTTTTGGGGGGGGGGGGGTGATATACGAATACTTTTAACGTATTTTACGGACGGCCCACAATATGTAGCGTCATTTATTTGCTTCTAGTAACTAAGAGCGTTATTTAAATTATATAATTTGTCAATGCAATAAATATTTTAAAAAATGGAAAAAGTTCTCATCGATATTGACGAACGTGAAAAATGCAAGCAAAGCCCCGAACGAAAAAAATGGGTCGGATTTTTGACGCATAGTGTAAATATGTAAACAACGCACATGCTCATGTGTGAAACGAAATTGCGGGTCTATTGGGTTCCCGATTGTCTTTCGTAAAAATTCGTCTCACCTAAATAGAATAAAAAAATTTGTTAAAACCTCGCTTACATCAGTAAGATGTTAATGTACGTAGTTTCATTTATTATACATATATAAATATATTATATGTATGTGTTGTGTGTGTAGTCGAGTACGTGTGTGAGAAAATAAGAAATTTTTAGAATAGAACCTATCTAAAAATATCTTTTCCAAAAAAGAAGCTTTCTTCAAAGCAGTATCTTTTCAGAAATGACAGAAAAACTGCATATTCGGCAGAGTTCGAATTTCATTTGTACAGATAGTTGTAGGCCGATTTCTTCTTCAATTGAAAATGCTCCAGTTAAAGAATTAAGATAGTATTAAAAAAATATTTATATAAAACTTCCTGATGCAAAATATATTGATAGAAAATAATTGCATAAAAATACGGGCATTATTTACTTTGATAACTTTTTCGAATTTTGAAGTAAATAATTTGAAATGTATTGGAAAATCTTCTTTCTAGTTTAAAAAAAAAATTTCACTCAGGGCAATACCAGAAAGTTACCCCCTCGAAAAAAAATGGTGAGAGTCCCGTTCATAACTGATTATATCTTCGTTCTGTTAAAATCAAGTACTATTTTTTAAGTCAATTCGAGAAAATAGTTGCCACATTTCCAAAGAGCAATTATTGGTAATAATTCTCTTAGAATTATTCCCCGAAAATTACCACTTTAAATTGAACCAATTCTTCTGAATATTTATGATTTATTATTATAGAAACTTTATCAACCATATTTTAATTTTAATCTTAATTATAGCATTTTTTATTTCATAGTGTCCTAATATTTTAAATTAATGTTCAATTGATTCAAATTTTTTTAAATGTAATAAATTTGTTCTTATATTGCTTTGTTCACAAATTTCATTTTCAAAAATTGGATTATTTTTGTAAATTTTTGTGTATACACAAATTTTTTTGTAAAATATGTATAAATGTTAGTATAAAAGCACTACAAATCTGTGGAATATAATCTCCTTTAGATATTCTTAATATTTCAAATCAATCAACAATTAGTGAAATTCATTAAAATAATTCAAATCTATAATTATTTAACTTTCATGAAATTTTTCATCAATTAAAATTGCTTTCAATATTTTCATTTCTTCTTATATTGTTTGGTTCTGAAATTTTATGAAAAAAATGTTTGTTGATTTTTATGTATTCTCAGAAAAATAAAAATGTTTTTGCAAAAATTTATAAAAGTTAGTATAAAATGATTGTAAATCCGTGGAATATAACAGTCACTGAATGGTAATTATAGAAATTCCTAATTGTATACTATCATAATATTTCCAATTAATCAACAATTAGAAAAATTCATAACAAAATTCAAATTCATTAATTTTTCACATTATTAAAAAAATAATTAATTAATTCCTGTTTCTTTCAATAGAATACATTCATTCTTACATGTGTATTGTTTTGTTCTAAAATTTTATTGAAAAAATTGGTCTTCATGTGTTTTTAAAGAAATAAAAATGTTTTTGCAAACATTTATAAAATTTAGTAAAACATGGTTATAAATCTTATACTTTGAATGTTAATTTTAGAAATTTTAATTGTATCATATCCTAATATCTTAACTTGATGAACTGTTAAATATCAAAATTAATCGACAATTAGTCAAATTTATCAAAATAATTCAAATCTATCAATATTCAGCAATAATGAAAGCTGTAATTTTCGTTACATTTCTTTCAATATAATAGATTTCTTCTTATATTGTTTCGTTCTGAAATTTTATTGAGAAAAATTTTGTTGATTTGTATGTTTTTTCAGAAAAATAAAAATGTTTTAGGAAAAATTTATAAAAGTTATTAGAAAAGATTGTTAATCCGTGGAATATAATATACTTTGAATGTTAATTTTAGAAATTCTTAATTGTATACTATCCTAGTATTTTCAATTAATAATGCATTCCTTTTGATATGGTTTCGTTCTAAAATTCGATTTAAAAGAAATTATTCAAAAAAATTGTTGTTAATTTTAGGGAGTTTTTTCAGAAAAATACAAATCTTCTTGTAAAAAAATTATAAAAGCCAGTATAAAGAGATTTTACTTCCGTGAAGAAGTAAAACGTGGAAAAATAAGTTACTGAAAAAATTGGTTATTTTTGCAATTTCGTAAGTGTTCTTTCGAATCGACCTTGTAAATGCAATTTGCGAAGTTTTTCGGTGTTATTAACATTTATAAGTTCAATTTCAATTATAGCCATTCTTAATTTTTACTGTTGCACTATTCAAAATTGATTAATAATTTGTGACATTAATCTATTAATTTTTATTATAAATGAAATCTTTGAGTGATTGACATTTCTATCAATATAATCTATTTCTCATTATATTGTTTCGTTCTGAAATTTGATTCGGAAAATATAGTTAATAAAAAAAATTTGATTAATTTGGTATTTTTTTTCTCAGAAAAATATAGATATTTATGTAAAAAATATGGAAAAGTGAGTATAAAGTGATTTCAATTTCGTGAAAAACCGAAACGTTGGAAAAATCATTTAACGACAAAAAAGTATTTTCTGACAAAATTACAAATATGTTTTGGTCTCCCATATCTGGTATTTTTTCTTGTGAACTAGAAAGTAGGTATAGGAAGAGGTTTCAAACCATTCACTTAAAAATTACTAAAATTCGTCAAAGTGAACAATTACCAAATACTCATTGAACTATAAACTTGAAGTATTTTCTTTGTGAAAAAAAAGTGACAATCGTCTTTTGGTTGGCGTTCGAGATTAAGAAGAATTATTAATTTTGAAACCAATCGCTCAGGCTCGATCGTCGAATGTCATACTTCTGGGATTTTCGTAGAGATATCAAATAATTGGTTTCATGGATAATACTAAGAAATTAAAGATACATTTCGAGATACATATAAACAATACGTTACCTATACATATATGTGCGTCGAATGGAAATTAATCGAGAAACAATCATTATTCTTACGATTACCTTAATATGGTTAATGTGACTATGGTTTTAAAAGGAGATTACAAAGTTTAAGTGTCCTTAAGATTAAGAACGACTGATGCGTTTGGAGAATCGTCTGAAAAGCTTTGTATCCATCAAATAAGACAATCCTAATGCTTGCAGCATTGAAAACACTGATATAAATGCAACTCATTATTTCTTTATCATAAATTTATTGAAAATATTTAGAAAATGAATAATCTCTCTAAGTATTACAAATTCTGACGTGGCTTCAGACATAGTATTCGACGTTGTGACTCAAGTCAAAAATTTGGTGTAAATGGTTGTGCCTTTATCAAAAAAAGAACTTTCAATTTCACGAAAAAGTTCCTACAAACATGTAAACATAATCATGATCAAAATAGTTTTCTGCATAATTCGCTCATTACTCATAACTCAATTATAAGATTTTCTCAATGTTCTATTTTTGAGAACTGCAAATTTGTAGACTTTTTTTTAAATAATGAACAACTACTTACACGATATGTTTGACCAAGCCGCGACATCGAATCCTACGATGATAAAGAAGAAAATGCCATAATAGAAAAAAGTGTGAGTTGAATTTATTTCTGTGAGACTCGATAGCTTCCAGCGGAATTTCCAAGTGCAACAGAACAAGCCTGTTTTCCTCTCGAGTAAACTAATTCATGGTTAATTATGCAATTGACAATCGGTCGAGAAGTGAACGTACTTAAAATGTTAGATATGTAAATCGATGCAATCTGAAAATCTGATAACATTTTTTGTATCAGAGTCTTATAGATCTTTGTCCATCTACATCATGATACTTATACTAATTAATTATTGTATACGAGAAAATGATTCTGAGTGTTTACTTAACTCAGGTTCCCCTTCAGAACATGAATAAATCTTTCGCCTTTTACTAAAGATTTCCGTGAAGGGGAACGACTTTGTTTCTTCATTGTTTCATTTCTTATACAAAATTCTTTATTAGGAAACTTTACAAATTGATTGTAATGTAACGATTTGATTAGTTCAATTAAGCTCATTTAGAAATGAAAAAATGAAAGTTTGAAATTGTAATACTACTGAAATAAGTGAAATAAGTAGCGCATTCCTTGAATATTGATTCTCGTGTATGCAAATTTTAGAAAATGCCTATTTTTCTCACAAATGAAAGGCTTTTCTTAGAGAAATGATTGCTGGAGGGAAAGTCAACGAACGTTGCTCTATACTTTTTGTGCAACTTTGTGTGCGAGCCTTGAGCGAATATTAAATAAGAAAAATTTCTTGTTCATTTTAGTTTCCAGACATGTTTCCTCAATTTCAGAATATCATATATTATAGATTACGCAGTACACATTGCAAATTTTACATTATACATTATAAATTATATATAGTTTAAAAGTATGAGTCTCTTCTGAATTTGTATATTATAAACGTGAAATAAAGAAGAATAAAAATGAAAGTCTTAGTTACTTCAGGCAGTTACAAAGAATGCAAAATAACAATCAGGACAATTGCTCCGAGTACATGAAGCCTTAAGAAATCAGCGTGGTAAAATATTATACGGATGATGGCAAATGATTATATCGAATCATAAAACATACCTTTGCGTTCGTATTGCCTTAGAATAATCGAAACAAATTGAATATTATATATTTTATAAACTCGCCAGAAAACCTCTGCAATTGATCCGGAGATGGAGAAATAAATAATGGTTACGTCGACAGTAATCTCGAAGTCACTTGACTGTTGTAGATAGATCTTATCAGTGAATGTATGATATTTATTAATAAATGTGTTCTGCACCACTGATGTCGAATTTCGAACAATTTTATGACTTTGAATGCAATTTCCCAACTATTTCATCCATTCTTTCATTTTGATCATCATATTATATACCCGTGCAGAAATCGCCATATATTTTCTCGATTACCGATCTGGCCCTGATCGGTTTAGTATTTACAAGGGCAGATCAGGATATTCCCGTGGCCCCGACCCGAGCCAAACAGGTTCAAGTATTGCGACGCCACCTAATTCCAATTTAGGGAAATGGCTTTGCTGTCATATGAAGTATGTTATTGATGATAAAATTCATGTTTATTATCTGAGTTTAAGTGTATATTGCAATAAAAAATATGCCAAGGCCTGATACACCACGAGTTCGAAAGCATCGCGCATTAGCTGCTTTAGAAAATTTTCGTAATGTGAACGAGGGTAAGTAAATCGTTTAATCGTATTGATTGAATCGAAACCTAACCTCAAACTTGAAATTTATTTGAAAACTCATTATAAATTGTAAATTTTAAAGATATTTTGAGTTTGTATTAAAGTTATTGATTATATATTGAAAAGTATGTAGATAATGATACAGATGATGCAGAACAAAGTACCCAAAATGCAAGTTCCAAGAATTTTAGAAGATCGAAGTGACGTGTTTAGTTATTTATATAATTAATAGATGAAGTATAGTATCTATATCTCTAGAAATTGCATTATACCATTTCGGAAATTGTCTTGCTTCAGTTCACGTGCCCTACTATTCAACTTATAAATATTCAGGCTTGTAAGTATCAGAAATTCAGTTTTCTTCGACATAACCTCAAAATTTTATTTCATTCTTATTTTAATTATACCAGCGATTTTAGAGCAAAATTTAGAGTTCAATTTATTGTTTTAAAAGAAAAATGGTCATAGTTAAGTCATTCTTATCTAGTTCCAGTTTTATAGCAATAATTAAATTATTTTGTTTCAATTCAAGGTTCAAAATTTTGAACTTATATAGTTCCAAAAATATTTAATTGATTACATATTTTAAAGCGTTTTAATTGGAATATCTCAAAAACTTGAAGTTTCAATACTTTTCGAAAATACCCCGTTTCAACTCAGAATTAAATTTCTTTTGAAAAATTCCCGGCTCCAATCCAGAATTTAAAATCTTTTCGAAATTTCCAGTTCTAGGTCAGATGCTGTAAAAATTAAAAAATGCTCTGTTTCAGTTCAGAATTTTAATTCTTTTCGCAAATTTCCCGTTTCAACAAAGAATAAAGTTTCTTTTCAAAAGTTCGCTGTTCCAATGCAGACTTTTAATTCTTTTCAAAAATTTCTAATTTCAGCTCGAAATTGATTAACATTTGAACATTTCCTGTTCCAACTGAGAATTTTTTTGAATTTTCAAAATTCCGTTTTAATCCAGAATAAGAATTCTTTTGAAAAATTCCCTGCTCCAGTTCAGAATTTTAATTTTTCTCGGAAATTTCCCGTTTCCACTAAGAATAAAGTTTCTTTTGAAAAGTTCCCTGTTCAAAAAGATCTGAGAATTTTTTTAAATTTGCAAAATTCCGTTTTAATACAGAATAAGAATTCATTAAAAAAATTCCTTGTTACAGTCCAGAATTCTAATTCTTTTTGAAAATGTCCAATTATAGCTTAAAATTGGTTGAAATTTAAATACTCCCTGTACAAACTCAAAATTGATTCAAATTTGAAAATTCCGTATCAACTTAGAATAAGAATTCTTTTTTAAAATTCCCTGTTGTAGTCCAGAATTTTAATTCTTTTCGCGAATTACTCGTTTCCAATCAAAAATTTCCAGTTTTAACCCAGAATTGATATTCTTTTGAAAAACTCCATGTTCTAGTCCAGAATTTTTATTCTTTTTGTGAATTACCGTTTTCGACTCAAAATTAGAATTATTTTTAAGGAATTGCTGCCAAGAACTGGGGCAGACATTGTAAAGAACGAAGTCAAGAACCCTAAAAAATGTATTGAGTTTGTATTTGCGTTAATATTTGGTACTTGAATGAAAAATATAGTCCACTTTATCAATTTTTAGTGTCAAAAAATTATTATTATAAACAAAATTATAAGAAATTATAAATGTCGAAAACGGCTCTTAACGGCAAATCGGTCTGGGCCAAGTCGGGTACCGATCGGGCCGTGTGTTTCATCAGCGATCGGGCCTAGGTCCGTTTTCCAGATCTGGGCCAGATTTAGCCTGGTCTGGGCCATAGCAAAATTTCAGCACGGGATATATTTAACTGACCAATTTTTGGTTTTTCTCGGACCGTTGAAAATTTTTAACCTGAAATCGTTTCTAAAGTAAATTAAATAATTTCTCATTAGAATCAAATTTCAAATTTATTTCGACTGATAAAGTTGCATTTTCTACGATAAAAGGTGAACTTTCAATCTAAACGGACGAATTAAAAAAAACTGTTGAATTTTCTATTAAAAAGGCTTGGATATTTTGGCTCATAGGATTTTTTTTGAATTGTCAAAATTCTGGAGTTTTAAATTCTAAAACTAAAAATGGCGATATGGTATGTGAAACTACACCTTATTCTACTCGGATCAAATGAATGCCTAATGAGGTGGCCAAAAACTTCAAATTTTTGAATTTCCATGCACATGGCCTGGAAGATTGTTCAAATCCACACAAAAAATTAGTGCATTTGAAAAAAAATGAGGCTTACAAATTCTGCAAGCCCCATGAAGTTTAGCACGTATTTCCCGAAATGAAAGAACGAAAAAGAGAAGAAAAAGACGTTTTTGTTAATTTTATTCAGAATCGTAATTTAACTTCTAATTTGAAAAGTGTTTTGTTTTACGACGTTTCCATTCATGATTGGTGGAAATTTTGTCCGCCAGCCCCACTTTATAACCCCTTTCCAGCTCGCTCAATCATCTAAAAAATGGTGTACGGCTAACCATATGAATATCCTCAACCTTAGTTTCAAACGAAATTTTAAATCGTTCAATTAATGTTTTTAACATAAAATTGCTTTAAACTCATATAGTTGTCAATATTTAGACATTTGTTGATTCATTCTTCAATACAGAGCATTGAAAAGAATAAGGTCAATAATATTTTTGATCATCAATCTTTGACCTGTTGAATTTATAAAAGTTTGAAATGTAGTGTAAGCTTGTAATTTTACAATAATAATTATCTGCAGAAAATAAATAATTTCTCATTTGATTTAAACCAGTAATTCCGAAAAACGTAAGAGATTGATTGTATGAATTGCGACATCAATTTGAAGGAACTTAGTCAATAACTGTTTTTCTTTCAAAATTACTTATGAAATACAAATATCTTAAAATGACAGGCTTGATTTCCATTTGAGATAACGACTGATAGTATATATACACTGTCATGTAGCACCAGAACATTCTCTCGTTAGACTGTTAACCACATATTTGGCTTCCTATAATCAGTTGTTCCTCTTCTTGGAAAAAATGCGAAACTTTTATACCCTCGTCTTCACCCTGCTGGTCATCCTGAATTCTTTTGGTGAGTATGATAACAAATATAATATATCTGTAACTAGAAATATATATTTTTAAACTTTGAACTTGGAAAAATGCTTCTCGAGTAAAACGCATTTAAATTTGACGATTACACATGTTATATTTTTCCTTTGAACATAACATGTAGCCAGTTCCGGGCACTTCCAGGACGTAAGTGAAATCTTAATAGATGAAGCATATATTGGTGCGATTTCCCATCATGAACTAAAAATCGATAAACCTTCAAACCATATGGTACTATCTCACTTTTTTTGTGTCAAAAATGAGTTAATGACACCAAAAGGTTTTGCAATGTAATCCCTTCGCGTAATTTTATCATTAGTATAAAATGCATTATCCAAATAGGTACAATTTATTCGATAAAAAATGTACAGGAAGGATTTGTAGAGCCAAGAGGTGCTACCTAGTGCCACATGGTCAGATTACAATAATGAAAATAAAATAAAGATGACAATCAGTGTACAATTCAAGACGGCTTCGAACGGTTCAATGATTAAAGGTGATTTTTGGATCTCAATTTTGTATACTTTGCACAAAATCGCCGATATCTCGTATAATGAAAACAACAATTTGGGCCCTTTTAATTTGATTATATATGTATGAAGTATATGGGGCACCAGAATCTGTATCTCAGAATTTGTATCTCATTTTCTTCTTTTTTTCTTCGATCGTCGTCTTCAATGAAATTTCGGAAATATTGTTTTCTTCGGTCTATCGGTCCCAAAAGTAAAGAAAAAAATAAATAAAAACGATTCTAGTTCTTAAACATCGTTCTTTAATAAGCATTTCGACGTTTCGGCACACAATGCGGGCCTTCTTCAGGAAAAATTCCTTCTCTAACAACATTTTTTGTTACAATCAGTTTTTTGTGTATTCTTTCATTGTTTGCGAAAGTCATGAACTTTATAACTATACATTTTTGTCATTACCTGTACTTACTATGTGGAGTCGAACACTAAGAAAGATTAGAAACGATGTCAAAACATTAGACGCTTCAATGATAGAAAATATAATTGGTCATATTTTTGTTTAAGAAATAATATATATAATGGTTTATATTATATTATATTATATATTAAATATAAAAATGTTTTTTTCTCTTTCTTTTGTTGCAACCTCTAAAAAACACATTTTTAAGAGGCTCCAACACGACATAACAATTACATTTTTGGTTTTAAGAAAGAAACAAGTATAATCGTTATCTGTCAACGAGTACTAGATATATATCTAATCTACATTAAGGACGATACTATAAGAGCGACGTTGAACAAATCAAGTTTACATTGAAATGACGAGTGAGGAAACCGCGTCATAGCTCATGAAATTTAAAAAAAAAGAACAAATTATTAGAACAAATTAATGTATAATACATTGGTAAATTTTATGTATATTCATTGTTTCAATTTGAAGATTTATTGCAATTTGATTAAATTTTTGTATAAAAGTTTTATTCTATTATTCTTCTTTTATAAGTGTTATTTTCTATTGCTGAAATTTTAATACTATTAAAATTAAAATTAAAAAAATTGTCAAAATTCCAGGAGTGTTGCGGCAAACCAGTGCCTAAATTTCCAATTTCGCAATCCCTTCTATGTTCCGCGATTCTTGTTTTTAACATCCTACCAGTTTCACCGATGTAAACTTTGTTACAACCAGTACACTTGATCAAATATACCACTCCTGATCAATTTTCTGTCTTTTCCGAATCTTTTTTGTTAAAAACAAAATCATCCAAATAATGATCATTCTTGAAATAAACGTTAATATCAAACTTTTTTAATAAACTTTTTAGTCTTTGAGAAAGACCTTCGATATACGGAAGAGTAACCTTTAAATCTGTTTTTTTTTTGTATTTTTCTAACCATTTTTTATGTTTCTTACTTTTACTTGAGCTATTATAAGTTTCGTGGATCCTTTCTTCTATAACACTTTCTATTAATGTAAGTGGATAGTTATTTTGTTGTAAAGTAATTTAATATTATGTAAATTTTCTTTTCTAAAATTCGCAACACTTAGTTTAATACATCTATCTATTGATCCTTTTATCAAACCAATTTTTTGACTAAACAAGTGGTGAGAATTATAATTTAGATATCTTCCAGACCATGTCCGTTTTCTGAACCAATTTGTTGTCAAATTACCTTCACATGTTTTTATAATTTCTAAATCTAAATAGTTTAAACAATTATTAATTTCTGTTTCATAAGTGAACTGGATGGATTCTTCAATACTATTAAAAATGTTTACTAAATCTACAATTCTGTTTGTTAGAATAATCAAAAAAATATCGTCCACATATCTTTTATATAGGATCGGTTTAAAGTCTAATTTTTTTAACGCTCTCTTTTCAACATCTTCAAAAACTAGGTTAAATGCAATAGGAGACAAACAAGATCTCATCGGGCATGCCGACGTTTGTTTATAAAATTTATCATTAAATGAAAAAACCATGTTGTTAAAAACAGTTCTGGTGGCAACTGAAATCTCATTCTTAGATATTCTTGTTAAATTCCTACGTAAATTTAATTTTTCTTCTATACATTCTAGAGCTAAATACAAAGGAATATTGTCAAACATGGAAATGACGTCCGGTGATACTAATGAGTGCGTTCTTGGTACTTTTATATTTCTCAGAATATCCTTTAAATTTCAACTATCTTCAACAATTTTGTTTATATTTTCAGAAACAGGTTTTAAAATATTGGATAAGTATTTTGATAAATTATACGTAAGAGATCCGATGGTGGAAACAATCACTCTCTAGTTTAAACCCGGTTTATGAATTTTTGGTAAAGTATATGCTTTTGCTTTTGGGAATTAAACTGGTCCTCACATTTTCAAATAAATTATTATTTTTTCAAATATGTTCTATAGTTTCATTATAATTTGACCTATTCGCAGCAACCGTCACATTGCCTTTATCAGCTTTCAAAAATATTAAATCTTCATGTTCTTTTTGGAATTTTTTGACAGTTTCAAAAGTTTGGTTATTATTTTTAAATTTATTATTTCTACTGTGATTTGAAACTGTTTGAGTTACTTCCTTCCTAATTTTTAGCTTTTTACCATCTTGACCTATATTTTAAATACAATTTACAATATTTGCAACGATATTGTTAACTGGGATTTTATTAACTTCAAACGAAACACCAAATTTATTTCCAAGAGCTAAGGTTTCAGCTATTTCCTATGGTATTTCAACGTTCTATACGTATTTAAACCATTTTTCTGATCTAAATTTCCTGTTTTTTTGATTGATTGCTAACTCTCTATTTTTTGATAAATCGAATTTCTTTACACAATCTTGTCTTTTGACATATTTCAAGTTATATAAACCTCGTTCTTGTGAATTGAAAAAAGCGTGAATTGATTCCTGCTTTATATTTCTCATTAAACGATACTTTAAATAATTCGATTTATGACCTAAATCTTTAACGTTTTCAATCGTATTATTGATTTCACTGGTTAAACATTTATTCTAAAAAATTTATTTTTTTTTTTGAAATTTGTGGAAGACTTTATAATGTAAGTTTATGAATTGAAATTTACTTGTCTGCTTTTGAATGTGTGCTGGAATCAGGGATTCTTTGCGACATCTTATTAAAAAGGTTCGCTGTTCCTTCAGGTGGACTAATCTTCTTTGGATGTTTATCCAATCTCCGAATTCCCATATGATGTTTTGATTAGTAGGGAAGTTATGGTAATTTATTTATTTTTGAAATCGTTTTTTAGAGTAAAAATGTTCTCAATCTCATAATTTCAAGTTGATGCAAGAACAGAAAAGATATGCTGATTCGAGTCGAATCGATTAACATATAATATTAATAAATTCTATTGAAAAGTAAGTAAGCTATGGTAATGCATAATATTTGAAAACACGATTCTTTATAGTAAAACTTTTTTCACTAACATAATTCAAAATTGATGCAAGAACGGAAAAGATTCCTTGATTCGAGGCAAATCGATTGATCTATAATATTGATACACTTTATCGAGGATTGAGGAAGTTTTGCTCATTTATAATATTTGAGTCATCTGTTTCAAACAGAAGAAGTTTTTTCATCGACATAATTCAAAGGTGACACATGAATATAAAAGACTTTTTAATCATAAATTTTCAAATAGAGTAATTTTGACAATTTTTGTAAAGAAATCATAAAGCTGGGAAAGGGATAGGGTGTGACAGAACTTCTCCCTTTCCTTTACGAGCGCGGAAAATTATAATTTTGAATACAAAATTTGATTTGCCTTTTGTATTCAAAAGTCTTGTGTATTATTTTATAATTGTTTTGTTGAATTTGTTGTATATTTCTAATTTTTGATTGATCAAAATGAAGACTTTGGTTTGTCTATTATCGTTTGTTTGCTATGTAATATTTTGATGTAAGGAAGAAATTCTGTAAGTAAGCTAAAACAATTTTGTGACCAGAAGAACTTTTTTTCATAAAGTCGAATTTAAAGAGAAAAAAAAGCATAGGGCTGATAGGATACCTTCCCTACACAAGCATAAACTTTCGAAAAATATTGCAAAAAGTAAAAAAGGTGCGGTTTTCTAAACGAAAAATCTTGCTACCCTATTTTTGAAGTTCGTCGAAAAAATTAAGAAAACATATTTTCTGCAAAATTCCACATTATTATTCTATATTGGACCCAATATTGTGATTGTGAATTCTCGCTTGTTAAAGCTCCTTCGGCTCTAACAAACGCATTTTCATCACGTGACTCGTGCGTCGCTCTCGATTTTTTCCAAATTGCGAACTTTTCTATATTAGGTTCAAGACTAGTATACCAAATATATATTATATTTATTTCTGTACCTCAGCCCGGAATGGCTGATCCAGATATTGCAAAATAAAGTACAAATTTTGCTTTTCAGGATAACTTTGATATTTGTTCTTTATTTTGCATTAAATTTTATTCTGAATTACCCTAAAAAATGTATCATTTCAATAAATTTATATTAATAAAATTCATATTATGCATTGGTATTGAAACAAAAGTATAAACATTGTCTTCTTTTCATAATTCAATTTGCTTATTTTTTATGTTATTTTTTACATTTTGAACTAAAAATACGCATCCTAGCGTAAAGTGGTTCAAAGAAAATTTTTATAACAAACTAGATCACTTTTGGTTGAACCTCTTAATTTTTTTTGTCTCTTGTGTGGTTTTCCAAAAATTAAATTTTCATATTTTCAAGGCTCTTTTTTACAATTAAAACAAAGACTACGCTTTTTTAAAAAATTACTTATGCTAAATTTGTATAGCTCCTTTTGTGTGAGCAACTTTTTTCTATTAATATTTTTCATAGCTTGTGGCGTTTGTCCAAAAATTTACTTCTTTTATTTTCTTTTCTAAAATTAAAACAAAAACTACGCATCCTATCAAAAAGTGATTGCGAACAAATTTGTAGATCTTTTTTGAATGCACAATTTTTGTCTACAAATTTTGTAGCAAATATTTTTTGATAGAACGCGTCTTTTTTATTCTAATCGTAAAAAATAAAATATAAAATTAAAGAATCAAATTTTTGGAAGAACGACACAAGCTATGAAAACAATTAATAGAGAAAAGTTGCTTACCCAAAAAAGTGCTGTAAATTTATTATCAATAATTTTTCGATAGAACGATTAGTTTTTGTTTCACCCGTAAAAAAAGTATTGAAAACAAAAATTTTTTAAAAGAAACCACACAAAAGACGAAAAAAAATGAAAAGACAAAAGTTGCTCAACCAAAAAAATTATACAGATTTTTTGATAAGCATTGGTTATCAAAATACATTAAAAATGGAAAAATTAACTTTTTGGAAAAATGACACACAAGCCACAATAACATTTCATTCAACAAAATTTTTTGCTTATATTATATATACAAATTTTCTTAGGATCACTTTACGCTAGGATGCGTATTTTTGGTTCAGATCGTAAAAAAGAACTTCGAAATAAACAATTTAAATTGATGGTAAAACGAAACGAGTTGCAGTAAAATGTTTAATGACAAAATTGCTTTTTTATGGGATGCGCACTTTTTCTTTAATTATAGAAACGAAACAATTAAATTAAATCTGTTTTGATGCCAATGCATATTATGAATTGTAATAATATAAATTTATTGAAATAATACATTTTTCAGAGTAGCTGAAATTAAAATTTAATGCAAAATATGGGACAAGTATTTAAGTAAATAAATAATGAAGAAAAGTTCCCATTGTGGAAAAAATATTGTGCGAAGCACGAGATTCGTGATGAGAATGTGTTCGTTCAAGCCGAAGAATCTTTAACAAAAAAGAATTCACTATCACCAAATTATAGTTATCGATGCTTTGACCTTTAATTTTAAAAGGTCTTTCCAATCTTTCGGTTTTGTCAGTGTGCCATCTCCCACCCCATAAATCTCTAAAGATTCAAGAAGATTGATATCAGACTTCCACTTCTAAAAATTGTCTGACACCTGCTTTGGCAAAACAAGCTTGAAATCCATAATATTTCTTTTTGGTACCAGTGCTGAAAATGTTGCAATGAACCTATCATGAATTGTTTGTATAATAAAAATGAATATATATTCATTCTAAAGAACAACTTTGATAGAATAAAGAGAAAACATTAAGTGAGTTGAGAGAATTCTACATGTTCAACCGATTATATATCAATGTTGAAAAGATATATTATCCTCTCTTTTTTGTTGCAGGTTCAAGTTTACAGTCCGATTGTTCACCTAATAATGACCCTATTCCTGATGTTCCTCACGACAGACTTCCATATTCTTCTGAAAGAAATCATTCACTTGAGAGGTCGCTTCCTCCTGCCGAGCCTCCTCTTCGAGGCAGGTCCAGGTCTCCTATAGTTCCTCAACCCTCTTCTAGCTTCATATTTCCTCCTGCATGGCTACGCTCTCCTGATGGACATGGATGTTTATTCGAACGACTTAGAAATATTCGTCTTATCTCCAATAACAATCAGCGCAGGATTTTCGAACTTCGAAGATACACTTTTCCTGATAATAAACGACTTAGAGTAAGAACAGGAAAAGAAAAGTATGGGCCTATGCCAACCGAGGAACAAATTGTATTATCAACAGCGGATGGTGACGTATTCGCAATATTGGAGAGTTATAGTGTTCTTGTTGGATTGTATTTATTTAATGGTTCGGCTGTGAGGCGGGCAAAAATAAACATGGAAAGCGGCACGGTTACCTCACTGACCCAAAAAGAAATCCGTGAAGTTCCAGTAGGTCCCCGCCGCCCATTGATGACGAAGTTTAGAGTAGAGCATCTACACCTGGTATAAACTACAATCCTTTACATCGTGAATTGAAGAAAATGTAAAACTACAATATTTTTGTTATCTGAACTAGATTACAATGTTGCATGTAACTGGTAATTACATCGAAATGTCAACGTTTTATAGTGCTGAAGGCTGACATCTTTTGCCAATGCCCTAGTCAGTCTTCTTCGGAAACAGATTAAAAAATCTGCCCATTTTCGACTGTCGCAATCTCATCATATGGCATATGGCTTGTCCTTCCGAATGTTTTATTAAACTTATGCAGTCTTAAATTAAAATTTAGCAAATGTATGTCTTTCAAACCCCAGATTTCATATGAAAAACTAAAATATAATATTTTTTCTGACCCGAAGACGGATGAAACTGCTACTCTGTTCACATGGCTCATTGAGATATAAAACGGGATATAAAGGTATACATACTAAACGTACATTTAAGAAAATTATTTTTTGTTATTTGTGAAACTAATCACTATGTACATTAAGAATAAAATTGGAACAAATATTATATCAGTGGTAGCCAATTTTTTTTTGAAAGGAAGATTTATAACGGAATTAACAATCGTCAATATCTATAGGAAAAGAGAGGAGCAAATGTGATGATTTCACTACCTGATGGGACTTTTCAAATTGATCGTTCAGACATCCGCAAAATCTTTTTTATTTCAACTATTCTCCTACTATTGAAAAAGGAAAATAATACTCCAAGAGATATTCCAAATATTAATGAAAGGCTTTTCAACTTTAAAAGTTTCTATTATGTGTTTTGTTCGATGCATTTAAAAATAATTTTACATGTCTGACCACAACCCGATTTCTCTACTGAAACTATTTTTTCCACTCATATTGCATTATTTTTGGCTTGAAGAAAACGCCACCTGGTGGGTATAGGAATTTGTTATTAATTACCATTGCCTGGCGAAAAATTACTTTTCTACTGACTGATGGATTAATTTTAAATACCATGACGTAATGTCCGACTCTGACGAGGATGATCTATTCTACTGTAATTCATTACTGTTTTGTATTTTGTTGCTAGAAAAGTCCTTTGGAATCGCAAATTCAACAAATTAAACGCACGACACGTGAACAAATTTCACGATATATGTAGTACATATTACCAGATATTTCAAACAAAACAAGTCTTAAAAAGTGTGGTTTTTGAGAAAATCTACTTTCAAGGATTTGATAAAAACAGACCAAATAACTTCGCTCGGTTATAAAATACTACATTTTGGGAAACCTTTCTGTCCATTTTTGAGAATTCGCAAGCAATCTTCAAATGATTCGAAAAAATCTGAAAAAAATTGCTGTCAAACTGTGAAATATGTACTTCTCTAAGCTCGACCTTAAGTACGATCTTTCTGCCTGATTTGAAATGAAATTTGGTCAGTAGTTGAACAAATGTTAATTATTTTCAGCTTCAAAATAATTTCAAATTATTAGCTTCAAATCAGAAGTTTTTATTAAGTTTCAAGTCCCATAGTCAAATATTGTTTCAGTCTTAAGTATTCCATTTCTAACTCATGCAATTAATTTTTTTCAATCATTACATGGACAAATTTCAATATTACAATTTCAAACCGAATTGTTTGAACGCTAAACTTTTGATTTAATTGCTTCATTCAGTAGCGTTTCTAATTAGTGAGTGTAATTTGTAAATTTTCATGTATAAATAACAATGAAACAATTATTATCAATTTGAAATGACTTAAAATGGAAAAAATTTAACTTCTCATTTGAAAAGTGTTTAGTTGCACGAAATTTTCATTAATTTATAAAAGTTTCAAATACAATAAAAGCGAATAATTTTTCAATAATATTTATCCACGAAAAAATATATAATTTCTAATTTAAATTTATGGCAACAGATTTCCCGTTCTCCTCACGAATTTCCGAGATTTTTCCGTATTTTTCAAGGTGAACGAAATTCATGGCAAACTCCTAAATTTCCCAGGTCGCTAATCACCCTGTATTTGGTCGAATTTATATTACTCCTACATGTAAAATCCGTTTTTCTGCAAAGCGTAAAAGATTAATTATATAAATTGCGACATTAATTTAAATGAATTTGGTCAACAGCTGTTAATCCTTGAAATATACTTGTGATATATTTGACCTGTCATTGAAATATCCGGAATAATCGATAATTGTGGGAGAGGATTTTAACGGTAAAATTGGAGAAATGAATCAATCAGAGGAGGAAACTTTCTGTAAGAAGTTGAATTTGTATGAGGTAAGAAGAAGTCTGGTCACTGATCTAGACAAAAGGGGAAAACAGATGGTAGAAAGTTTTGAAAAAAATGGGGTTTTTGTCCTGAATGGGAGAACTAACAGCGACTGCCCAGCTCAATGTACATTCCTAAGAGAAAAAAGTTCTTCAATTATAGATTTGGCCTGGTCTAATAGTGTAACTCGATCCGATCATTTTTCTATAGCTTCTACATCACTAGATAACTCGACTTTGAATTACGCAAACTATTCGAGCACCCCTTTTTTAAGTGGAATAATGCCTTTGCTGATAAAATTAAAGAAATTGTTCAGTACCCTCCAAATATTAACTCTGCAATGTTGTCAATAGATGACCTTCCAAACAATTTAATTAATGCTATTAAAGAGACAGCGACAGAACTTAACATGGCTGTAAAACCGTTTAGAAAACTAAGTCGTTCGAAGCCATGGTATGGTATGCAAAAAAGTACATAAAAAATTATTAGATGCCAAGAAGGAAGATTATACAAATTCCTTATTAGATCAGGGGGGTGACACGGTTTTCGCTTTTGCATTAGAGGCGCGTGTCTGTTATTATTTTGCATCCAAAAACTCGTGACATGTCAGAACTTTATCGTTAATCTACTTGCCATATTTGATTCATTTACGGATATGACGGTTTCATGAGTACATTGATTTTTAAAATTTGACATATTCTTCTTGTTTCCGAACATTAAAATTATTGTGATAGAGTGTGAAATTGTAGTTTGAATAGTTTTTGAAATTTTAAAAATATTTTAAGACCCTTACTATCTTTAAGAAAAATTTAAAAATAACATGGATGACAGTTTTGAATAAATCGCTGAGTTTCGACATTCATGTACAATTATATTGATTCATTAATAAATTCAAGCATTAGAATGAAGTAATAATTGTACAATAATGATTTTCTTGCAGTCAGAATGGTACAAAAAACCGAAAATAAAACCAGGGGTTTTGCCATCTCAATTTCCAAACTGCAAACAAGCATTCACTTCACCTTCTGAGAATGAGTTGAGACATAAAGATCCAGAAGAAACGCTTGATCATCCAAATCTAGTCATTTTGAAAATCATTAAAATTATTTAATTCACTTTTGCAAGACATTCATAATTCAACAATATGTTTGACTCGATTCTCAATGATTTACAAATGAATGCAGTCTTTTCATTCCCATGTTCCACGCATACAAGCGATGTCTTAGCTTTTATTATAAAACAATATTTACGAGTGCGAATGAGAGAATTTGTCAAACGAACTAAATTTTGCAAAACGCAGTTTTGCTTAATTGTATTCAACAAATTATTATGTTTTTATAAATAATTTGAATAATTATATTTATTTAAATAAATTAACCTGGCATTTATTACCCCTATATACACTCCTATTTTCTTTACTCCATATGTAATTTATATCTCCATCTTTTAGTTCCATTTTCAAATAAATAAATGACTAAATGTGCAGTAAAGTTAATAACTTCAATATTGATAATCTTTTCGGTCATTTAACGATCAATACAATATACTGAATATTAAAAATTATGATTCTTATAATTTCTTGTATATTGCTTCTTCATAGAGGAAGCTTTGTAATGGTAAAATTTTCCAAACTTTTTAAATTCATTTAATTAAACCCTCCCTAATTTATAAATGTCTAATACAATGACCTAAGCAATTGTGTGGATGTGTGTGTGGATGTGTGGATGTCACAATATTTTGTGAATACGATAACTAGGAAACGGTTGCAGATAATTCGATGAAATTTGGAGGGCTTATTTTCCTCACTAATATCTTGAAACTGACCGAAGGATTTTTAAAAGTATTTAGTGCATTTTTTTCAGCACTCAATAATATTTTAAAAATCGGTTTTACATAGTAAAACTTTTTTTATCAGTATAATTCAAAGTTGATGTAAGAATGTAAAAGATTCTTTGGTTCGAGATGAATCGATTGACCTGTAATAGCAATACATTCTATTAAAGCGTAGGGAAGTTATGGCAATTTTTATATTTTGAAAATCGGTTTTTTGTAGTAAAACTTTTTTCACTAACATAATTCAAAGTTGATGTAACAATATAAAAGATTCCTTGGTTCGAGACGAATCGATTGACCCACAATATTAATACATTTTATTTAAGAGTAGGGAAGTTATGGTAATTTATATATTTTTAAAATCGTTTTTTCTGGTAAAAGTTTTCTTATTCTCATAATTTAAAGTTGATGCGATAATAGAAAAGTTGTTTGATTCAAGATGAATCGATTGACCTATAACACTGATACATTTTATTGAAGAGAAAGGAAGCTATGGTAATGCGTAATATTTGAAAACACGGTTTTTCATAATAAAACTTTTTTCACTAACATAAATCGAAATTGATACAAGAACGGAAAAGATTTCTTGATTAGAGGCAAATCGATTGATCTATAATAATAATACACTTTATTGAAGATTAGGCAAGATATCCTCATTTATAATATCTGAATCAACAGCTTTAAACAGAAAAACTTTTTTCATCGACATAATTCAAAGTTGACGCATGAATAGAAAAGACTTTTTGATCATAAATTTTGAAATAGAGTATTTCTGACAATTTTTGTAAAGAAATCATAAAGCTGGGAAAGGGAGAGGGTACGACAGAACTTTTCCTTTCCCTTTTCCAGCTCAAAAAATTATCATTTCTAATACAAGATTTGATTTGTCTAATATGGCTTTGTATTTAAAACATTTTTTGTATTATTTTGTAATTTTTTGTAAATTTATATTTTTAATTTAGCAAAATAAAGACTTTGGTTTGTCTATTATTGAAAAAAATAACTAATGCTTCCTCTATGAGGAAGCAAATACATCTGCTAACGGGAAGCAAAGTTCTCGTGAAATGAGCACCATATAATTATAATTACAAACAAAGTGGAAACACTTGAGATCGAATTCACAGCTAGTTTTTATTACAATGTAATAATACATGAGAATCATTCAAGTCATTAATAATTTAGAAACTATTCTTTATATTATCATTTCATAACATTTAGTTTATTTGTTTTAAACTTTAAAGACTTAATCTTTATATTTCACCATTGTCTTCTACTTGTAAATTAATAACCTTAAATCCCGAGATTTCCAGTGTATGCTAGCTCTATTTTTTATTTCTGGGTATTTTTTAAATTCTAGAAACAGTTAATCTCTGCTTAATTCAAGCTCAAAGTTTTTAAATTATCCACAAACGTCCAAAATAATACAAGAACTGCGAAAAATACTAAATCTCCCATGATTCTAATCAGCTTCCATTCAAATGTAGGGCGTGGCGCTGGTGGCGCCAATGTTTCATTTTCTGCCGTCCTTCACAAAACTGATACAGCGCATTTACATGGCGAGTCACCCTTCTGATTAGATTCTCTGGCAAATATAATCGATTCTAAGCAATTCTGGAAGACAGTAAATAGCTATAATTTCAAACCTTGGTATAAAGATAATATAGAGTTAAACATATGGGAACAGTACTTGAAATCTCTCTACCCAGTCCGGGATCCGAATTCTTGCTCAACATCGATTAATAATTTTCGAAATCCTTATCTTGACTCACATATAACTCTTGATGAAACTATTTCCCGGCAATCTGATTGCCCGGCAATCTCACCCTTTACTTAAACTCGTTATTTGATCGAATAAATGATGCAGAAAAGGTCCCAATATCGTGGTCTCAAACATTTTTAGAATGATACACAAGAAAGAGGATGTCACTAATCCTGCTACCCAGCACCCTATTGCCTTAGTTAACGTTGTTACAAAGATATTCACGCAGATTCTTTGCAAAAGACACAGCTTGGGCTGAAGACATGCAACTCCTTACAGAGTGGCAGGGAGGTTCCAGGAGGGGGAGATGTTGCACGGTTCAGCTCTTTACCCTCATCGAAATGATTCAAAATCGCCTGAGACTGAACGGAGGTAAACTTTTTGTCCTCTATATTGATTTCAAACCGGCTTTTCCCTCAGTTAGTCATAATATCTTATGAAATAAATTTTTACGAAAGGTTGTGGGTCTAAATTTTTCAGATTGCTAATAGATTCCTACTTTAAAGCTATTATTGCAATTATAGGGGAAATAAGGGCGTTTCCGGGTCGGTAGATATAACGAAAGGAGTCATGGAGGAGGTTCGATGTCTAACAATGCTTACATTTTTAATTGCTTATTCACAAGAATTTATGTATGCCAGAGGTATCAGAGATGTATCCGTAGATCATTTGTTGGAAATATTGCTCTTAGCTAACGCTGACGATTTGGATTTCTTTGCGGACTCCCTGGTTAGAGTGCGTTAGATTCTTGAAGGATTGTTAGATTGCTGCAGGATAAATGAGCTTGAAGTCAACATGGAAAAAACTAAAATAGTGATCTACAGAAAGGGAGGTCATGGCTATAACAAAAAATACCCATCATTTATGTACGAAACCGCCGAGATTGATATTGTCGAAAGTCATATCTATCTGAGCGCCCCATTTACCCAATCTCCACTTTTTGTCAGCGCGAAAGATGAAGCTGTTCGTAAATCTAACCTCGATGTAGGAACAACGATTTGTCTGATTCACTGATTAAAACTTAACTCCTGGAACCTTATTGTTCGACTTTTCAATATTCTTGTATCTACCGCTTTAATGCATGGTGCGCATATATGGAGTCTCAGGTATTTTATAGAAAAAGTTCAAACCACTTTTTATAAGAGAATTCTGCATATTCCACAAAATACTCCTGGATGTGTGGATAGAGAAAATTCTCAATATTTCCAACGATCGATATTCGAAAAAATGTTATTTGAAGTTAAGAGAAATTGATAGCTTGAAAGATGATTTGTTAACCCTAGAGAAATACAACTAGGCCCGCCAGGTTAGAAGTATATTTAAAAAGATTGGGATGAAGGGCAATCGGGAATCATTTTCTCTTGCCCCCTTAGAAAAGAACGAATCGTTATGTGTAAGAGCTTTTGATAAAATATATATTTAGAAGATTTACAGAGAGCCCACTTGTCCTCTGCTTTAATACTTTATCCTCAACTGACCTTGCGAAAAGGATCTCAGAAATATTTAACTCTATCAAGAACACCACTCGGTTTTATCAGAATTATAGCGCAATTAAGGTTAATAAATAAGTTCATGCCGAGACTTATAATCAAGAATAAAACCTACGATTCGCATGCTGATGGTTATTTTATCTACTGACATGAGAGTGGTTTTAATACAGAACTTGTGTACCCCCTTTTAGTAGAATGTCAATTTTTTTATACTGTAAGATTTTCATGTTTAAGCAAAAGTAGAGATATGTGTGAGATAAGGAATGTCTGGCTAAATATGCTAGATAACCCTGAAAATAATTCTATCAAGAAAATTATTATGTTTTTTAGTAAATTGGACGAATAAGCATCATATTTAATTATGTACTTCAAGGTGTTTTGAATTGCTCTTGTTGTAAGCACGGTCAATCTCCTCTGGGCAATGTTTACCATCAATTTTTAATTTTAGTTTTTGTTTTTATTTATAAGAATAACAGTTTTAGAATTCAACTGTAACCTATTTCTATGATTCTTAAGATAACGACTAATAGTACGTAAACATACTCTCATGTAGCACCAGAACATTCTATAGTTACACTGTTAATCACATTTTTGGCTTTCTATAATCAGTTGTTTCTCTTCTTGGAAAAAATGAGGAACCTTCACATCCTCGTCTTCACCCTGGTGGTCATCCTGAATTCTTTTGGTGAGTATGATAATAATGATAATATTTTCGAAACCTAAAGTACATTTTTAAACTTCATACTTGGAAAACTGCTTGTTGAGTGAAACGCATTTGAATTTGACGATTTTCATAAGTACACGCGTTATATTTTTTCTTCGAACATAAAATTTATCGTTTTCCGGGAACTTCCAGGACATAAGTAAAATCTTACCTGACGGAACATGTATTGAACTGCGATTTTCCATCATAAATTAAAAATTGATATTTCGCAACCTTCAAACCATATGGTGCTATCTCACTTTATTTTTCCAAAATGAGTTGAGAAAACCAAAAGGTAGTTTAATGCGATTGCATTAAACTACCTAGTCCTAGTCTACCTAGTCTAGATAGGTGAAATTTTTAAAATGAAATACGTATAAGAAAAATTTGTGGATCTACGAGGTGCTACACTCTAAATTTGAATCAGTCAAAAATGACTGATTGTCATAGGAAAAGATGACAAGAGGAAGATTTTGAATAGCATTCTGTAGACCGCAGCTTAAGGTAAACTCTAAAGTCACGTGATAACGTTTCTGCACATGCTCTCCGAGTTTAGCGTTACCGTTTTCCGTTATGCGATGTTGGTTAGCGTATCATTTAGAGTTTACCGTATTCTACGAAACGCTGTGCAAAATATCCCTATTAAGTGTACAATTTAAAAAAGCTACTGACGTGAAAATGTTGAATGGTGATTTTAGGGCCTTGATTTTTTACACTTTTCTCAAAAGCGCCGATATGTCAGAAAATAGAATCAACCATATGGGTCCTTTTCACTGAAGACAATCTCTTTCAGATCTTTATCATCTATATTTATTCACTGAAATTTCATTTTTGCATTCTCATGATTTGATTTTGGACCTGTCCTTTTTTCGTTAATAGTTTTTACAAAAATGTCTGTCGGTCTGTCTGTCGGCTTTCTGTATGTTGTCTGACGACGCGATAACCTTCCAAGAAATTTTTTGATATGAACTTCTATTTGCACACTGTGTGTAGTCCAAAAAGACATGTCAAGTTGTGAGCCAGCCTTTTACTGCCAATATTCATGGTATTGCACTGAAAAATGAAATTGAGGAACATAATAATTCAACTTTCCACCAAAACTACGCAAGATACTGTAAGAAGACAAGAGGCGAACATTATTTGTTTTTGAAAGTTCTACACATTTGCTTTTTACTATGTGTCCGGGCGATAAGCAGATTTTTCAAATAACTTTTATTTCAATTTTATTATTTATTGATTGTATACTAAATTGATAATATATGCTATTTTCCTCTTCTATAGTTTTATCATCTGCTTCAGATTATTTCAAGCCTCTGCTTAATCGTTCAGATTCAAATATATTTTAGGTACTCAAATTTAAATTTGAAAAATTAAACTCAGAATAAATAATAAATTTGAATTGAAATAAAAAGTTTGTGGAAATAGAGCATTTTTAGGGTTTCATATTCCCGGAGAGAAACGATTATAGTTTTGATCAGGTCTTTTTCCGTCCGTCGTACTTTTTCCCAAAAGGGGGTGGAGAGGAAGTGCGCGAAGGGAAGTGAAAAAAGTGAGGCATGGGAAACCAAGGGACTTGAGGAGAAGGGAGAAGGGGCTGTAAGTGGAGGGGTTGAGAAAGTGAGGTAAGTGAGAAAAGTGAGGGAAGTGAGGAGAGTGAGGAGAGGGAGAGAGGTAATATGTGGGGATGGGAAGTAGTGGAAGTGAGAGAAGGAGAAGTAAGAGAAGTAGGGGAAGCGATAGGGAGGGGAAGTAGCGAAAGTGAGTGGTGAGGAAGTGTGGGGAAGGTTAGTAGGGAAGTGATGGTGAGTTGGTAAAGGGAAGTGAGAGAGGGGGAATAGAGGAGTGAGAAGCATGGGAAGAGTAAAAAAGAGAAGAGGGAGAAAGGGGTGAGATGTAACAGTAAGGGAAGTGAGAGGAGGGGAATTATGGGATGATAGGGGAAGTAGCCGAAAGGAGGGGAAGTAACCAAGGAAATATATGGGAGGGGTATATTTGAACGAAGTTAGGGCTTGATTCCTGCGTTACCCACATTTTTTTGAACTGTACCAATTCTGCACGTAATGAGATATCGAGCTGAAAGTTTGGGCAAGTAAAAGGAAGTTACTAAGGAAGGTTTATGCACAAATAAATTTTCACAATTACAAAAAAACACTTTTTTCATTAGATTTTATTCTCGTAATTGGAAGATGTATTAGTACATAAACGTTAATTGGTCCATTTTCTTTATTTTACCAAAGTTTCAGCTCTGTATCTCGGTCCTCGTGGAATCAATTACAACATTTACAAGTTGTGAATAAAAGACATTTTCAAATATTACAATTATCATTATAATATTCATATTTCAAATTGAGAGTGATGAGTGATTTTTTTGAATGAAAAATTTGCATAAGAAATCAGGATTTTTTAAAGATGACGCGGCACTGACTTCTTGAAATATCTGCTTCGGAAGTGTTCAACTAATTTGTTGAAAATTCATTTTTTTTGTTGTTGAAGATTCATAATTTCAGTTAACAATCCAACTATTCGATTGAAATTATTATTTTAGATAAAAATCTATTTTCAAATGCAAATTCAACTTTTTGCTTACAAATTAACTTTTTTGTTGACAATTTAGGTTTTCGGATTGAAAATTCAACTGTTTTGTTGAAAATGCGTATGTGGGATTAGTAGACTAATTATGTCTTGACAATTGTTTACGGCTGTAGCTAGGAGGGCTTGCTATATGAAAGTAGGTATAGAGGCATGCAGCACAGTGCCGTAGTGAAGCAATAGTGTATAGTTGTGCCTGGCGAGGCTTGCTAAATGTATAGAAGCTTGCAGCACAGAAAACATTGTGGCTGGCAGTACCTGCTATAATGATACATAGAAGCATGCCGCGCAGTTTGTTATAGCATTGGAAATAATGAAATGCAATATACGTGTCCGCAGCAAAATTATTTGAAAGATGGGAATATATAATTATTAAATGTTTATGAGAAATAATAAAGTGAAGAAATTATTGAATTTAATACTAAAATATTAAAAGCATGCATAAAATCATAAATATCATATAAATATTTACAGTAGGTTAGTTAGGTTAGCTTAGGGTAGTGAAATATTTATATGAAAACAGAACTAATATTGAATGTGTTCACATATAACACACAAGCAAGTTCTCAGAGCATTGGGTCGGAAATTGCTGATAAGCAACCAAAGAATGGAGCAGAGTGACACTCTGGCTCGGTTTGAGCAGATTCTTGTCTTTGCCACTGCATCCGAGATTTTTACCATGAGTGAATATGATTTTATTACACATTCATAAATAATTATATACATTAAATACGTATATGCATATCCAATTGTGTCACATACACCTGTTTGGTCAGCTATGCTTACTACTGGGTTGTACCTAGAGTGTGTATGGTTGACTAGCGAGTAGCTTTATTCGCACGTGCAAGTGTTCCCACTGTGAATAGGTTATTCTCAGCTCAAGGTGATTTGTGCTGAAGTTCAGAAATTTTTTCTTGAAGCTAATAAGGTCGACTCAGTTTTGTAGATCCAGGCGAAATGACAAATGAAGAAGTCGAGGCAGTCAATAAATAAAATAAATAAAATAATTTTATATTAATTAGCAAACACTAAATAAATGTGACGTTTGGGTGTTCCTGATAAGCTCAAAATAAAGATTCTGATTTCCAGCGTTACAAAGGTTGAAGGAGTTGAAGGACGCCTGAGAACTGCAGCGTGTTAAGGCAGTAGAACAGACAGCTGAGTTGAAAAAGGCTCTAGAACATCAACAAATTCAAGCTAATCAAAACAGCTCTGATTTGTTGAAAGAATTGAAGCAACTCAAAGAAATAATAGCGAAGGTTCTACCCAACACATCAACTTCTGAAGTAGCACCAGCCTTGCAAACTGAAATTGAAACAATTCGCGGAGGAGATGGAGATGGTATGCCACTCGCTAACTCAGAAGAAACGAGTACAGGGCACTCACAGCGAATGAATCTGACTGGTTTCAATTTCGAAGATCTGGTGTCAAAAGTGTCGACAGAATTGTGCAAGAATAATGTTCAAGTTCCACCTAGAATCAATCAAAATAAAGAGAATAAATCAGCTCCATTGAATCCCTTGAACAGTGTTCGACGAGATCAAAAATTAACCAAGAAAAAGGACATTGATTATTTCATGGATTATTTAAAATCAGAGTTGAGGACGAACGATTCATTATACTTAATAGATTCAACTGTCAAACCTTTCGGGGACAAGACTGATCAAATTAAAAAATTTGACAAAGCTGGAGTGACAGATGTCATTTTATGTGGAATAAATATGATCTATTACAAACGGATGAATAGAATGACAGAGCCTGTTTAAATGTTGGCAAGGCCGAAGAAAATTAAATATTCAGAAGTGAATATTCACACTTCAGGTAATTTAAGAAAGGCTCTTTACACAATAAAATTCTTGCCTCATAAGGAAAGTGCTGCTGACTTTTGTGAAAGGTTTGAAGAATTACTCAGAGAATTTGGAAGCTTAGCAGACTGTACACCAACATCAGATGAAGAACAGCGAGATGCCTTTTATAATGCTATAAGTCAGTCTGTATCATCAGTAGCTGAAATAGATTTCCTACACAAGAAAGAGCATGGCCACCATCTAAGCTACGATGAATTGAAAGACTTTGTTGTACAAGAAGAAGCTAGACAGCAGGGGAGCAAAGATATACGACCCACTGCCATGTTTACAAGACCAAGATATAGATTTAAAGACAACTGTAAGAAGTACTTATCACTAGGACATGATAAGTCAATGTGTTCAAACGACTGGAGATGTAAAATTTGTTACAAGTTTGATCACATCGCTACCGATTGCAAACAACAAGAGTCTGGAGAACAGATGGGCTTTGAAAACTCAGGCAACTCATTAACAGAGGTGGAAGATCTAAACTATGGAGGTTTACTACAAGCAGTGCTGCACAAAATAGATACCATTCTAACCTAGTCAATAAGAGTCATGGTGGATACTCGAGCAGAGGCAATGGAAATGGTTCAGGCAGAGGCGCAGGATATAACATTTCAAGAGGAGGTCATACTGCTACAAGGGAAGGTAAGTCTGCCCCAAGAGGAAGTCAAGCTCGTGGAAGATGTCACACTGGGTCTAGAAGTTGTCAGAGAGGTCGCTTCACGCCAAATGCTCGCCCGAACGAAGGTAAGATTAATGCACTTCAGTTTTGCAATTTTAATGATAAGCCAGAACATAGTAGTTCAAGTCACAGTAGTACAAGTGTAATTGAAAAGTTTATAGCTGACTCAGGGGCTACAGAGCACCTAACAAAATCTGCGTTAATATTTAAAGAATTTGACGGATCATATAATAATAAGATTAGAAGTGCAAATACAATTGAAAACGCTGATTTAGAGGCGGCAGGTGTTGGTACTGTAGAAATTGAATTAAATGTTAAAAGAAGCTATAGTCTCAAAAATATTATCTGTGCTAAAGATCTGTCGATTAATTTACTGTCTTCAAGGAAATTTGTAGATCAGGGACTTAGTGTGTATCTAAATGATGAAGTAATTAATATTTTCGACCCAATCACGAGCAAAACCATTTTAAGGGGTATCTATAATAAGCCTTTTTGGGAAATTCAATTAAAAATTAATAATTCGAAATGAAGTGATAATTAGTTGGATAAACGTATCCATAAAGTATATGTAAATCTAATGGATTTAGATACGTCAAACTCTCATGATTATAATACTCGTAGCAAGCAAAAGGTATTGGTATGTAGCGAAAATACTGATGAAAAGGCTGAAGTTGAATATAACGAAATTGGATGTGACTCAGACTCGGATTGTGAAGTCACAGCCGAAGACACGGGGAAAAATATTGAAAGTACAGTCATTAAAAATATAGGGATAGATAGTAGGCCTGACTTGTTGGTATCTTTTCAAGATAGAAAACTGTATGAAATAGATCAATTATCTCAGGTTGATTTAACAGGAAAAGAAACATTGTCATTAGAAAACGTCGAAAATAGTAAACTATATAAATTAGCTGTTTTATGGCATGTTAGACTTGGTCACGCGTCTACTAATTATCTTAAAGAATTCCAGAAAACTCGTAAAGAATTAATTTGGATCAAGAATCTTGAATTTTAAGAAGCAGTAAAAGATTGCGAAGTATGTGAAATTTCAAAATTTATACGGAAACCATTCACTCAAGTCAGAAATAGAGCAACTAGACCATTGGAAGTTATAAATGCAGATATAATGGGGCCAATAAGTCCAGTGACTTATCCAAAAGGTTACAGGTATATAAGTGTATTTATAGATAATTTGTCGCGTTCAGCTATGGCGTATCCGATGAAAAATAAAACGGAAACATGGGAGTGTCTAGAAGCATTTGTGAGAGTGGCAGAAATTTGTGTGGCGAAAATGTAAAAGTTAGTTATTTAGAATGTGACCACGGTACTGAGTTCACCGGTGTCTACACGAGAATAGGGCTTGATAATTTAGCAGCTAAATCAAGATTAGCGTGTCCAGATAAACCTCAGCATAATGGTGTCCAGGAACGTTTTAATCAGACTCTTCAAAACAAAGTTCGTGCTTATATGTATGACAGTAAAATGCCAGAAAATAGCTGGGATTTGTGTGTATACAGTAACGTACGCTCATAATAGAACACCACATGCAGCAAACAATATGATCGCACCAATTAAGAAATTTGTTCTGAATTATAACATAGGTATTAAACAAATTAAGAGGTTTTGGTGTTTAGCCTATGTAGGAGTACAAAGAAAATTAGGTCCTAAATTCCGATTTTTGGCCAGAAGAGTCATATTCGTAGTTTATACTAGAACAGGATATTTGTTGCTAATGCCGGAAGAAGGTAAGTTTTATGAGAGTAGGAACGTATAGTTAATTGAAAAGTTAGTATATGGCGAAAAATATAATACTGAAGGTATTAAAAATTGGATAAATGACAATGAGAGTATTGAAAAATCTAAGTAGTTTGTTGAGTTTGAAAAGCAAACAGGCTCTTCGGAAGAGATATTAAAATCGGAGGGAGCAGTTAAAAGAGGCAGATGTAGGCCTAGAAAAGAACCAAAGATCAACTCTATCTTGCAGGATGAGAGTGTGAACCTGACGTATGCTATGTATATTTTAAATACTCATGAAGATCACGATGAGATTAAACATCAAGAGATGGTTGAAAAGTGCTATGGGCTGATATGCAAGATGACCCTAAAATAATGGCTGAGGCTATGAAAAAACCTGATTCGATGAGCTTGTTAGAAGCTGCTAAAAACGAGTTGGACTCTATGGAATCCAACTTGGTTTGGACAATTCCAGATAGGCCAACGATAGGTAAAGATGGGAAAAAGGCTAACATCATTGATTCACGGTGGATTTTTAAAAGTAAATTTGATGAGAATGGCGTCAATATTTATAAAGCAAGGCTTGTGATTCGTGGGTTTAAGGATACTAATGAATATGATTTAAGAGAGACTTATGCCCCGGTTTCGACATTACCCTTGATTATAACGTTTCTTTCTGTTGTTAATAAGTATGATTTAGAACTGTATCAGCAAGACGTGAAAACAGCGTTCTTGAATGGTGAGTTGGATGTAATAATCTATATGGAAGTTCCTGACGATATGTACGCTGAAGAGCAAAAGCCTGAAAACAAAGTTTGTTTGCTGAACAAAGCTCTGTATGGCTTACGGATAAGTCTGAAAAGATAGAACAAAAAATTTACGCAAGTAATTACAAAGACAGGTTTAATTAGAAATCCAATAGATCCCTGCTTGTATAGTTGGCATGAAAATAAGAAAGTATTGTATTTATTGTTGTACGTGGATGACATTCTGGTAGCTGGTAATGATAAAACAAAATGGGCAGAAGTATAGAAGACACTAAATGAAAGCTTCGAGATTAAAGATTTAGGCGAACCAAAGGAGTTTTTAAGCATGCGAATCACCGCAAATAGAGTGTCAAAAACATCACAAATAGACCAACCAAAGTTTAAAGAGAAAATTGCTGATAAAATCTGCCCACAAAATAAACATCCTCATAAAACTCCAATGGTAACAGAGAAGGCACGTAATCAGGGAAGAATTTCTAGAGAAGAACAAATCAGCTCTGGCGATCATTTGCCTGAAAACTACCCCCTATTCAGATGCAAGTTTTGCCGATTGTAAAGAATGCATTGACTACAAGTGGGTACGTAATGCAATTGTTCGTTGATACAGTGGCTTGGGAAACTCATAAATTGTGTTATGTATCGCTGTTAACATGCCAAGCAGAATATGTATCAATGAGTGAAGCCTGTCAAGCGATGATGGCGATGATAAATTCACTGAAATTAATGTTGAAAGTTGAATGGTATCCGCTAAAATTAAACTGTGACAATAAAGCTGTCATATCATGTGCTAAGAAAGAAGGCAGCAATAAGTTAAGACATATAATTGAAATAAAAGATCATTATGTAAGGCAATGTGTTTTTTTAAATTTAGTTGCGGTTGAATGGATACCAACTAAAATTCAGTTAGCTGATATTTTTACAAAAGCCTTACCTTTAGATTCTCATAATTTTATTGCCAATAAATTGTTCAAATAATCGAGTACTGCTTGTTTACGGGCTCTTGAATCACCAGGATTATGTAGACAGGCAATTATACTTCTCTTGAATGCCAAAATTTTAAATTTCGTTCATTCCAGTTAGTTATAAAATTGAGAGTTTATGGTTAATATTTTATCTGAAACTACGACTTTATATACTCAAACCAATATATTTTCAAATTATTTTTGTGAACCAACGTTGTATCCACAGTAAAGTTCGGACTTATTTGTTCCTTGTTAATAAAGTTCTTTTGTTTCTTAGTTCTACCTTTTATTTCGCTGCTATCCTAACAAATATTGATATCTTTTGTTCAAAAATGAAAATTTTCAAGTTAGCATTCGACTATTCCAGTTGAAGGTTCATTATTTTTGTTCAAAATTTGAATATTTTCTTCAAAATTCTTTTTTGTTTGGTTAGAAAATAAAAATCCATATTTTCAGTTGCAAATTAAACAATTCCATTATTGGCTGAAAATTTCTTGTCTTCAGTTTAAAATCCAGATATCTGGTTGAAAATCAACTTTTTGGTTGAAAATTCATATTTTGGGGTTAAAAATTCAACTCGTGTTGAAAACTAGAATGCTTCTTTTTATCTGTAATTATTTTTTGAAATTGAATTGCTTTGTCGAAAATTTATATTTTGTGTTGAAAATTCAACTGCTCAGTTAAAAATATATATCTATTTCATCAAAAATTCGTCCCTTCTGATTGAAAGTTTAAATTTTTGGTTGTAAATGCAACTGTTTGGTTGATAATTAATTGTTTCGCTTCTTAATACAAATCAACTATTTTGTTAAGAATGCATTTTTTAGGTCTGTATTTCAATTACGTGGTTACAAATTCAACTATTTTGTCAATAAGTGATCTTTCTCATTCAAAAATTAAACACAAAAAAGTGTCATAGTTGATTTTAAAATCAAAAAGACAAATTTTAAACAAATCAAAATTTTTCAGTCATGAAAGAATAGAATGTTAACCTAAATTGGTAAACCTTAAATTCAAAAGACGAATTTCCTGTACAAAAATTAAATTTTTAACCAGAAAATGAGAATTTTCAGCAAAAAAATTAATTTTCAACAAAATAGTTCAATTTAAAACCAACAATTTACAAATAACGCTTCATTAAAATAAATTTTAAAAGAATAGTTCAGTTTTTATCCATGCAGTTGAATTTTCAATTAAAAAAGAACGGTTTTTAACATAATCGTCCAGCTTTAACCAGAGAGATGAATTTTCAACTAAAAATATGAATCTTCAACAAAAAAAAAATAATTTCTTAACAATGTGGTTCAATCAAAATTTGCAAACAAAATAGTTCACTCGTCAAGCAAAGAAGATTAATTTTCAACCAAGCAGTTGCATTTGTATCCAAAAAAGATGAAATTTCTACTAAAACAGATGAATTTTCAAATCAAAAAGACAAACGTTCAACAAAAAAAAAACATATGAATTTTTATCTAAAAAAGATTTCAGTTTGACTTTTGAACAATATACTTGTCAACAAATTTATGGAATTTTCAAATAAACAGTTGCATTTTCATCCGAGAAAGATTAAAATTCAATCAAAAGAGATGAAAGACAAATACTTGAGAAAATATTTTAATTTTTATCGAAAAAATATTTTAATTGTATTTTCATCATAAAATGTGAATTTTTCTCAAAATGTAAATTTTCTACGAAATAGTTGAATTTTCAACAGAACGGAAGATTTTTCGGCCATAAAGGATAACTTTTGAACAAAATTATTGAATTTTCAAACAAGCAGTTGCATTAATATCCAAAAAAGATGAAATTTCTACTCGGGCCGATGAATTTTTGAATGAAAAAGATTTTAAAAAATCAGTCGAATTTTCATCCAAAAAATATTTTTTTTTTTTTCAAAAAAAAACAGTTGAATTCTTGAAAAAAAAGGATGACTTTTTAACAAAATAATTGAATTGTCAACCAAAAAGTTGCATTCTTATCCATGAAAGATGAAATTTCTACTAAAGTAGATGAATTTTTGAAAAAAAAGAAAAATTTTCAACTTTTATAAACGGAATAAAACAATTTCAAATCGAAAATTGGAAATTTTCAAATTTATTCTACTTGACAGTGATTTGATGTTATGGAAGTTCCCTAACTTTCGCAAGATTTTTTTCCTAAATCTCTGACTTCTTTGAAAATTGTTGTTTGGTTAGTTCGCTTTTCACTCACCAGGTTCTATTGGCGCGTAAAGTTAAATTCATATTAAATTTCTGTGCATTTCTGCGAGTTACTTGTTTCATTTGCAAATTTTCAAAAATTACGTACATGAATGAAGGACGTCCCTCCCCCTCACGTAATGAATCGTGACAAAATCTCTTGACCTCTGCCTCCCCCTTGAACTGTTACGTAATTTAAATACGGTCCCTATGCGCTACAGGTCTCAAGAAAATTTATGAACTCACCGAAAAAATATATGCATGAATAAATCAAAATTTCACGTTCAAACAGCTACGAAGATGAGGAGAATAACTTATAAGCAGCTTATCATTTATATTCTATCATACAAAAATTTTACAACGTGTGCAAATAAAATGTATCTAACAGTATTCTATGTGTGATTAAAAAACCAGTGATCAAGATAGTGAAGAGTCGCTCCCATTTCTTAAATAAGGAGCACATAAAACATTAAACAAAATTATTATTCTTAAAATAATTAATACGTTCGTTGAAGTGATGATTACTCATGAAATGGCTTACATTGGTTTCACAGATAAAGAAACTCTGATTTATTACACTGTCTAAAATTGCAGCCCATAAACTGTCTAGCCATTTAATGACCTTTTTAATTACACTATGTGGTTACGAAATATATAAATTATCACGATATCAGTTTTAATGAATTTATTAATCAAATTTTGTGTCTTGCACCTTGCTAATGAAATGTAAATATCTCACAAGTATACATGCGACGCTCATAGTCCATGCGATAACGACTATGAAATATAGTATCTAATCTATAATGTAGCACTAGAATAATGATTAGGTACAATTTTAACCAAATTCTGAATTAATCAGTATTTTCTCTACTTTCAAAAAATGAGGATCGTTATTACTTTGGCTTTCACCTTGGCTATCATCCTCACTTATATTGGTAAATATAATAGTATGATAATATAGAAGTTACCCTGAGTAAGTAAATCTTATATTTGAAGAAAAAATATAACACTACTCAAATTTAGATGCGTTCTTCTCGAAAACGGTTTTCTGAAGTTGCAAGTGATCCGAAGGGCCCTTTCAGTGCGGATGACCATATACGTTTACATTTTAAAACATATTTTTAATTTGCGGCAAATAACAATTTCTCTGACGTTATCCGTTTTCTATCCCAATTGCCATTCTTCCCCAATACTATTCGTACCCAAATCCCTGTTAAATTACGCAGGTTCTACACTTCATTTGAGAACAAAAAATTTCCACAAGGTTACGAGTATTTGAATCTTAACGTTAATTGAAAAAAAAAGATTTCTATAATATTCTATAGTTCTTTTTATCTAAATCAGATGTCAGGAAGAAATCCTGAACAAAATTTCAAAAAAAAAAAACAGATTTTACGCCAAACTCCACTTTATTATTTTCTATTGAATTTCACATCATTCCTCCAATGTACAATAATTGTACAATTTCAAAACCTTGAAATATAATAATTCGACAACCTGACTTCTTCAATATATTAGCGCTACAGTCGCCACAGTGGGATGAAATCAAAAAACGATGTTCAAAATAAGTTTTAGCTGGCAATTCTTAACCGATTTGGGAGTTTTTTAAAGAAAAATTCAGAATCAAATTTTGAGAAGATTTATGTGGCCTGATTTTGGAATTTTTTTCTTGTTGAAACTTTTATGTTGATGCAAAAAATGAAAAAAAGTCGATTTTTTCGTTTTTTTTTGTTTATCTTCGTTAACAAATTTTTTCTATGATCAGCATTGCCAGACTTCATGCATGGGTGTAGTTGGAAGTGAAAAAAATATGACACTGTTAAGTTAATTGTTATAAACGAATTAACTTAACAAATAGTCTACACTATGGATTCTTCGTTTGCGAAGTAAATTTTTAAGTTAAAATTACTTTCATTCATCGAAAAAAAATACCCGATCATAAAACTTTGACATCCGATATTTTTTAATAATTTTATAAACAAATCATATAAACAAATGCCTAGTGTGGACAATCAAAGGAAGACAAAAATTTTTTTCTCTCTTATTTTCTCTCAAATTATATCGCCAGTGATGTTTAATGATGGACAGTCATCTTTCAATATTTTTCATTCATTTTATAAACAAATTATATAAACAAATGCTTAGTTTGGATATTTAAAGGCCGAAAGAAATCGCTTTTTTTCTAAATTTTACCAAATTATGTCGCCAGTGATGTTCAGTGATGGAAAATTATCATCCAATGTTTCTTATTAATTTTATAGACAAATTATATAAACAAATGCCCAGTGTGGACATTCAAAGGCAGAAAGAAATCGTTTTTTCTCCTAATTTTTCTCAAATTATGTCGCCAGTGATGGTTGGTGGGGGGAAATTATCATCCGATATTTTGTATGAATTTTATAAACAAATTATATAAACAAATGCCCAGTGTGGCCATTCAAAGGCCGAAAGAAATCGCTTTTTTTCTTAAATTTCCTTAAATGATGTCGCCAGTGATGTTTAATGATGGAAAATTATCATCCGATATTTCTTGTCAATTTCACAAACAAATTATATAAACAAATGCCCAGTGTGGACATTCAAAGGCCGAAAGAAATCGCTTTTTTCTTAAATTTCCTTAAATTATGTCGCCAGTGATGTTTAGTGATGGAGAATTATCATCCGATATTTCTTACTAATTTTATAAACAAATGGCCAGTATGGTCACAATGGAGTGGAAGCATTCTGATAGTATTCCAGATCCTGAAGCTCTCGATCTCCTTATTTCAGATTAAAGACTTAGGCATTGAAACTTGATCGTGACTTATCAATGGAATTTCGAGAAATTGACAAAGGATTATGATACACAACAAGTGTATGCTTATCGTTGTTGTTTAAATTTCCATCTTCAACAATTCCTGAGAAAACTACATTACGAAAATTAAAAGAAACAACAATTACCAAACAATTACATCACTGTCTACATACTTTAAGGCTAGTTGCAAAAAACGAATGTTTTCTGCCTTTAAACATCCACAATAGGTATTTGTTCATATAATTTGTTCACAAAATCATTAAAAAAATTCGGGTGATAATTTTCCATCATTAAACCCAACTGGCGACATCATTTAATGAAAATTAGGGAAAAAATTTTCTTTCGGCCTTTAAATATCCACACTGGGCATTTGTTTATATAAATTATTTATAAAATTATTGAAAAATATCGGTTGATAATTTTCCATAATTAAATATCACTGGCGATATAATTTGAAGAAAATTAAGAGAAAAAACGTTTTTTTTCTGCTTTCAAACGTCCACACTAGGCATTTGTTTGCAAAATTATTAAAAAATATCAGATGCCAAATTTTTATGATCGGGTATTATTTATTCGATAAAATCAATTGATGTTAACGCAAAAATTCACTTTGCAAACGAATAATCCATAGTGTAGACTATTTCTTAAGTTAATTTGTTTATAACAATTAACTTGAGAATGTCATAATTTTTTTGCTTTCAACTACGCCCGTGCATAAAGTCTGGCAATGCTGATCATAGAAAAAAAATTTTAATGAAGATAAACAAAAAAAATGAAAGAATGGACTTTTTTCATTTTTTGCATTAACATAAAAGTTTGAACAAAAAAAAAAATTCAAAAATTAGGCCAGATAAATACCTTCAAAATTTAATGCTGAATTTTTCTTTAAAAAATCCAAAATCGGTTAGGAATTGCCAGCTACAAGTTATTTTGAACCTCGTTTTTTGATTTTATTCCACTGTGAGTCGGCACGAAAGTATTCAAAATATAATTGTACAATCACAGACAATTAAAAATGCGTCAACCTTTATTATTATGAGAAGTTGTAGGCTCCGGAAGCTTCGATCATGATTCCTTAAAGAAACCAATCCCAAAGCTACTGGAACGTGTACGTCATCCGCTTCT
This sequence comes from Andricus quercusramuli, assembly GCA_932178445.1. Taxonomy (NCBI): domain Eukaryota; kingdom Metazoa; phylum Arthropoda; class Insecta; order Hymenoptera; family Cynipidae; genus Andricus; species Andricus quercusramuli. Next base: position 214,060 of record CAKNXH010002039.1, on the reverse strand, counting down.
GCTCCTTCTGTCCTGGAAGGTAAGCAAGAGCGGGAAATTTACGCGTGATAACATCGGGCAACACTGTTCCCTGGAGTCAGGTCTCTAGCCGCGGATGACCTTACGCGGCAGACAAGACAGTTGGAGATGAAGGTTTCACCTCTGGATACTTTTTTAGAGCTACCAATCTTTGTAGAATTTAAGAGGAACAGTGTTGACGGACCAGATGGAGTGATCCCAGGAGAACAGCCTTTTGTATCCGGTTAGCGATGAAATGAGCCTGACGCTGGCAAGCCGGAATCTTGTTGAGTTGGCTAATAAATGAAGCTTTCATACCTCCAAGGCAGCCGATTATGAGAATTATAAGATGGACTTTGTAGCCTTGGTACAGCCTACTCAGCTCGAAAAGAAGTGCTTGCTATTTCGCCTGTCTTTCTCCCTCCTTTGCCGTGATATTACCATCGGCTGGTGCCGAGAATTCGATCACGTAAATGATCTTGTTCTTCAGATCTTGGAGGACAATGTCAGGCTTCGTAGTACTGATACGTTGAGTGGTGGAGAATGAGAAATTCCAGTAGATCTTACACTGATCATTCTCCACAACTGACTCGAGTTCCCCCTGGGCGTATGACAAGACGGGCAATAGATCAACACCATAGAAATGCCTAAGATGGTAATATATCACTTTTAGAGCTGCATTGTGTCTCTCTATGTACGCGCAGCGTGCATATTTAGAGCATCCACTGAGAACATGTCCAAGTGTTTCGGGCTCTTGCTTGCACGCTCGGCAGTTGGTATCGCGTACAGGTATATTCATTATGCGCTCGCGGTAAAATAAGGTGTCTATGACGCCGTCTTGACAGGCAAAAAGAAATCCCTCGGTCTCCGATCTCAATCCAGCAGACTTGAGAAACATGTTGGACAGACCCATCGAGAGCTCTTCTCTACGTAGGATGCCGTAGAACTTACCATAAAGGGGTTTCTCAGCATGTTCTCTTAGTAGGAGCGTATGTTCTGCTTCCTGTATACGACTTTTGAGCACCAGAGGTGATAGTGATACTAGGCCATGTGTAATGTTGCTGGAATCAAATGGGAGGTCAAGCTCCTCTGCGGCCCTATCTGATGCATGGTATAGAAACACCGCAGCATTGGCGACTTCATGTTGATGTACGAGTCGCATAAGGGAATCCGTGCTTTTTAGAACTGAGCAGGCTGTAGCCAGAACCGTTCTTCGATGAAGACACTCTAAGCTTAGCAATCCTCTACCCCCTTTATCGCGAGGGAGATATATTCGAGGTACGGAAGATCTAGGATGAAGACTTCGTTGTATTGTCATCATCTTGCGTGTGCTTCGATCAAGTTGTTTTAACTCATCGACGTTCCATTTTACTGCACCAAACGTGTAGAGTAGTATAGGAACGGCCAGCATATTGGTCGCCTGGATCTTATTCTTTCCAGATAATTCGGAAGCCCAAATTTTTCTGAGAATTTGGCGATACCTTTTTCCAAGGGCCGTTTTCAAGTTATGCACATTTTGGGTTTCCGCTTGCGGTATTCCAAGATATGTATATGTTTCTCCAATACCAAGACGTTGAATTGTATTTCCGCCTATGAGTTGAACATCCTGATCGTCACTGGATGATGTAGTTTCTAGTCTTCCTTGGTGTAGGTGGACGCAAGCACACTTGTCCAGTCCGAAGCTCATGCCAATCGCTTTAGAATACCTATTTACCGCATCTACAAGGATGTTAAGGTCCTTTTTTGAGGAAGCAAAGAGTTTAAGGTCGTCCATGTATAAAAGGTGGTTGACCTTATATTCTCTTCTGTTCGGCGGGCCACATAGGTATCCAGAGCTTTTGCCTCGGAGCACAATAGATAGAGGCAAGAGGGAGATGCAGAAAAGTATCGGACTTAGAGAGTCTCCTTGAAAGACGCCCCTCTTATATGTGACAAAGCTTGTAGTCACTTGTCTTTTGTCAAATGTTATGAAAAATCTTGTCCGCCACAAGAGCATAAGCTCTTTTATGCATCTCACCATTTTTGGATGCACCTCCATGCACTCAAAGAGCTTGATAAGTAGCTCATGATTCGTGTTATCGAATGCCTTACGGTAATCAATCCAAGCCATGGACAGATTGCGTCGATACCTGATCGAGTCCTGGGTAACACACCTGTCTATTAACAGGTTCTCCCTGCAACCTGCCAGCCCTCTCTTGCATCCACGTTGTTCAACTATTACACTCCATACCGGCTCGATAGATGTCAATATCCTCTCTTTGAGGATGCCAGTGAATAGCTTGTAGCTGGTGTTTAAAGAAGCTATGGGCCTGTAGTTCTTTGGACATGTCAAATCTCCGGCCTTAGGGATCAATACCGTGCGTCCTTCCACTAGCCACTGCGGGACGGCTTGTTCTCCGTTTAAGAAAGTAGTAAATATACGAGCTAGATGTTGGTGCGTAGAAGTAAACTTCTTCCACCAAAAGTTGTTGATTTTATCTGGCCCTGGCGCCGAAAAGTTCTTAGTTCTAGCGATAACTTTCTTCACTTCTTCAGCAGTAATTAGTGGACACTCTTCCTCTGGATCTTGTAACCTTTGCCTTTGGCAAAAGTTACGAAAGAGTGATATATCAGAAGCGTCTTCATTTAGCTGATAAGTATCTCCATATACTTGCTCCCAGAAGACTTGAATCTCTTCTCGACTAGGCGGATTTTTAACTACACATGACGCTTTATTGAACAGACGGGAAGGATTAGTAGAAAAGGTGGAATTTTCCTGAATCCACTTAACTCGCCGTTCAAGGCGCTGTTTCGCTGTTGAAAGAGATCTTACTTTTTGCGTCCAGTGCTGCTTGATGGTCGACAGTTTACACTTGTTCAGCGTGTGATTTGCTTTCCTCAAGTTTCGAGTAAGTGCCCTAACTTTTGGAGTGAACTTTTTATTTGATTTTATGTAGCTAATCACGCACTGAACATTTGATGCATGCCGTCTCGCCGTTTCAATTTTGAACTGAAGCTGTACAATACGCTCGCGTGTCTTACTCAGACGTACCGAAGTTTCGTTACTTCTATCGTCGCTAAGCAGGGAGACCGCCTTCTCGTAAACTACACAGTTCAGATTCCAGAGATTAACATCTTCGGGGAGCAAATCGCGGAGAGCAGTATTAGCTTCAGCTAATTTGTCCATCCTGAGGAAGACTTTTTGGTGGATAGAGCTCCTACTTTATTATTATTATTATTATTATACCATTAAGCCATTTCCCTTGCGGGGTAGGCGTGACTTGCTCGGTTGGAAAATAGTAGTGTGTATATTGGTATATAGGTATAGAGTAGATAGGTATAAGTTAAATCACATATAATAATTGATGTTCATGTTTCAATTGTCTGTGAAGAAAAAGATCCTAGTTTTCTTACAGCTTAATTTTTGCATACGGTTCCATTATCTGTTCATAGCTGTTTAATACTATCTTAAATGGTTTTTTCGTCATGTTTTAAAAGATACAACCTGGACGTATAACATTATAATTATCTTTTTCCGATTCCGATCATGAATCAGCATACGATGCTTTTTCCGTCTTATCTGAAGCTACACCAAAAAAGACCTTCGGCAAACTTGGCTCAAACAAATCTTGAATCAGATTTCTAATTTCTTCGAAAACATACATTATATGAATTCCCCTTCTTGAATTTCGGACAGAGTTTTTGGAATGATCTTCTGCTTGACAGGGATAACACATTTGATATCTTCTTCCCATGGCTCTTTAATTTATCCCTAATGCGTTTTTTGAACAAAAAGAATCTACATTGAAGGAAAAAGTTTTCTTGACTGAAACTTACTTCGCCGATCAACAAATAATGCTCTAGAATCTTTCGAATGAACTGATCGTTTGTAACAGATGCTAAATTCCATAAATAATTGAAACGCTCAAATTTAGTTGGAAGATCGTTCATCATTTGGTACTCAAGGCTTCAATCTTTCGTTGATGTCCCAGCCAGACTAAACTGCGGTGAAAAAATTTTTTTTCGAAAGTATAATTTATAATGAAAATATAAATCGTCAATATCGATAAAAAAAAGAGGGGAGCAAACGTGATGCTTTCATTACCTGACAGAATCTTGCAAATTGATCGTTCAGACATCCGAAAAATATTTTTCATTTCAGCTGTTTTGTTTCTATTAAAAAAAATAACACTTCGAATGACATTCCAACTACTATTGAACTGTTTTTTAGCTTCAAAAGTTTCTATTACCTGTTTTATTCGAGGCATCTTAACGTAATTTCGCATGTCTGACCACAACGCGATTTTTCTACTGGAACTACTTTTTCCACTTAAATTGCATTATTTTTTATCTGATGAAAATGCATGCTTATGGTACAGAAATTTTTTATTAACTAACATTTCCGGGCCAAAATATACCGAACCAAAATTATCTTTTCTACTGTAATTAATTACTGTTTTGTATTTTATTGACAGAAAAGGCCTTTCAACACAAATGCAAACAATTAAACCCACAAAATGTAAGCAAATTTTGCTTAGGATAGCAAAACATACAATTTCTCCTCGTACAAAAAGTGTGATATTATATATACATTAATCTCCAAATTAGTTTATCGGATTTGTTCACACTGAAGCTAATTTAAGAATTCTGTCATTCTTAACAAAGTTCGAAATGGAAATGAACGCAACAAGCATAAATTTATTGATTTGAAAAGTTTAAATTAGTCATCATTTTATTTCAAACTTTTTTGAAATAATTAAATTCTTAGGGTTCACAACATTAAAATTTTTTAAATTTTGACGGCTTAAAATGAAAGATAATTTTTTTTTTCTGGAGAAGTATCAATTTTTAATTTAAAATCTATCCAATCACTTTGAATATGCTTTGACACTGCATGATATAGTACCTAATCATAATCTTCATCATCATAGAACTGTTTTAAATTCTATAAAGTGAAAATAGTTTGATTTTTCAGGCCCTGAAATGAATTAAATGCTCAATCAGGAATGTATCTAATCGGTAGATTTTTTGCGGATATTCGACACTCGAAAGTTCTATTGAAACTTCTTAAATCTTGAGAAATTTGTTTCCATACTACTTGAAATTTTGAAATGTCCTTGACTTTTTTAATTTGTTGAAAATTCGTTGGAATACTTTTAAATACTCTGAAATCTTTAAATCCATAGAAATCTATTCAAATTTTTTAAATCTATTTCAATATCCCTGAAACCAATAGCTCCTATACATTTGTCAAAATCTTTCGAATTTCGTTAAAACCGAATCCAGTTTTTGTAAATCCCTTGAAATCATTATATTCCTTGAAAAATCCTTCCAACTAGTTAAGTCTCTTAAAACTTCTTTGGAATCCTTTTAAATACTCTGAAATATTTCAAATCCTTTGAAATCTCTTTAAATTTTCTAAAGCTCTGGAAAATTCTTTTAAATCTTTTCAAGTATTCTGAAATCTATCAAATATTTCAAAATTTACGGAAATACCTTGACATATTTGAAGATTCTTTCAAATTTTAGAAGTCCTTCAAAATTCCTTGATTGTTATAAATAAATTCTTTGAACTTCATCAAAATATTATGAAAATCTTTTGAAATCCCGTGAAATTACATGAAATCTGATGATATTCCTTGACATCTCTTTAAATATTTTAAGCGTCATGACATCCTTCGAGATACTCGGAAATTTATCATGATACCTTTTTGAGAGCCCCTTGAATCCCTTGAAATGACTGAAATCCTCGAAAAGCTAATAATATATTTTTAAAATTCTTTGAAATATTTTTAAATCTTGGAAATTGTGTAAAATCTCTTGGAACCGTTTTCAGCATCCTAAAATCTTATAAGATTTTTTTAATATCTATTGAAATCCGATTAAAAGCACTCGAAATCCCATAAAAATCTTTTGAAATCTTTGACATTCTCTGAAGCAATTTGGAATCGTTGACCGGTGGGTGAAACCCATTCCGATTCTGAATGCTAGTTTTCACGAGTAAACAATAATATGTCCATTTTTTTCAAACTGAAAATATTTAAACGAAAAATGCTAACGTTTTCTTCAAGAAAAGACAAAGAATAGTAAGTTCAAAAACAAATCTGATGAAATTGTTTAATGCATAGAAAATTGTATTAAATTTAAATGAGGTTTTCGGGTTCAAATCGTGTGCAAAAATACGAATCTTGACGACGTTTCGTGAACATTG
>CAKNXH010002039.1:149447-202873 GCA_932178445.1 Andricus quercusramuli | reverse complement strand
AAATCGTGTGCAAAAATACGAATCTTGACGACGTTTCGTGAACATTGCAGTCCACAAGTTTTTTTAAAAGCCTTGCTAATAAAACGTAAATATCTCAAAAGTACATATGTGACGCACATAGTACAAGAGATAACGACTATGAAATATATTATCTCATCTATAATAAAGTACTAAAATAATCATGAGCTACACTGTTGAAAGATTTCTCATTGATCAGTTTGTCTTTCACTTGTAAGAAATGAGGATGGTTTATACTTCGGTTTTTACTTTGGCAATCATCCAAAATTATATTGGTGAATGTCATAGTATAATAATATCGACGGCCGCTAAAAAGACTTATTATGAATCTGTTGCTATTATTGCCTGACATAATCCAATGTCTATCCCAACTACCAATTTTTGTCAATTCTATTGGTAATCCAATCGATTACAAATCACGTAGATTCCATACTTCACTTGAAAACAAATAATTTCCACAAATTTACAAGCATTTGAATCATGACGTCCACTCCAAAAAAGAACACTATTTTTCAGAATCATAAAGCTGGGAAAGAGATTGGGTGCGATAAAACTTCTCCCTTCCCTTCTCCAGCTCGAAAAATTATCATTTCGAATACAAAATTCGATTTGTCTGATTTGTCTTTGTATTTCAAACGTTTTTTGTATTATTTTGTAATTTTGTATTTTTTTGTAAATTTCTATTTTTAAATTGAACAAAATGAAGACTTTGGTTTGTCTTTTATTGGAAAAAATAACTAATGCTTCCTCTATGAGGAAGCAAATACATTTGCTAACGGGAAGCAAACTTGGCTCAACCAAATCTTGAATCAGATTTCTGATTTCCTCGAAAGCGTACATTATGTGAATTTCCTTTCTTGAATTCCGGACAGTGTTTATTGGAATGATCTTCTTTTTGAAAGTGACAACAAGTTCATACCTTCTTTTGGTGCACTCTAAGTTATCCGGAGATGCTTCTTTTTGAGACAAAAAGGCTTCACTTTAAAGGGAAAAGCTTTCTTGACTAAAACGTACTTTGGAAGTAAAAAAATAATGCTTCAGTATCTTCCGAATCAACGGTTTATCTGTAATAGATGGTAAATTCTAAGAATTCCTTAAATGTTGAAATTTAGTTGGAAGATTCTCTATCAATTTAGAAATCATAGAATTTTACAATATTTTCTCTGAGTACTCCTAACTCTACAATTATAATGTTAAGCCTACTCATATGTTGAAACTGACATACATTATACGGGTGGGTAGGGCATTTACTGCCCATAATACTACGGTAAAACCTAATGTACTGGTCACTAGAACTCAACATTCTCCCATAAGGTGAGCCTTTACCATAAAGACATACACTCACCTACAGGATATGTTACCAAACTCTTCTGATACAAGAAAAGAATCCCCCTGGCATTTGTTTCTGAGGTACGCCAGTGCATCACATTTACAAAATTTATGATGAGTATATGATCAAGCTTCCCTTTTTCCCTGTTCAAAAGTTCTTTGGTCCTCTTACTACATACAGTCGGTCACATGAGAGCGTAGTCACTGTTGTGAAGAAAAGAAGATATTTATTGCAACATTTTTTGCAAATATTGTTTTATTAGATCTAAAACTTTGATGCAAATACATTAGTAACAGGTCCAATCCCCGCCAGCATCAATAATGGCCTGGCATCTTCGAGGCATACTTTCTATGAGATTTTTCGCGTATTATCTAGGAAACGACCTCCAAATTTTGTGAATTCGTCGGATCAGCTGCTACAGATTAAACAAACTGTCTTTTCTGAGCCTCATTTTGATTTGGGCCCGAACGTTTTCTATGGGATGAGCATCGGGCGACTGAGACGGCCAATCTGAAGTGACGACACCAGTTTGCTCCTTCCACAGGATTTTCACCCAGTCGAGACGTTTTTGGGCATAATTTCCACTCAGCATTGATTTTTGCAAAGTGCTTAGAAATGTTGAGTTATTCGCAAGCAAATGTCTACGAATCGTTTAGCACGATATTTTCAAATCTTTTCGAGACAATTTCCGCGCACCTTCACGCAAAGAAAATGACGGATTTTCCGAAAAAAGGGACAAAATCGTCTTCTCTGTTTTTTTCGACACTGTACCAACAGAGCTACGATTTGGATAATTATCGACAGTTTTCATTTCTTCTTAACGATTCACCCACTTGCTGATGAACTGCTTCGACTTTTGCATGTACTTTGCAGCAGCCGCTTGAGAAATTTTGGGTCCTTTTGGAAACTACCAGAATCTGACCAATTTATAACAGGTAGCTGATTCTTGTTCACGATGCATCAAGGACAATACTTCCCTTTCTATGAGAAAAAACTCCTCTGAGATTCATTTTTCGATTTCTCCTTTCACCGAAGCGTACGAGAAACCGCAATGAGGTTGCGGAATAATCGGGAAAATTAATGTTCCAGCCTTAACCAGTGCATCTGCTTTCTCATTACCTTAAATATCTTCATGGGCTATTATTCCAGGGTGGAAAACTGTAGATATTGTGCTCGATGCTATTGTTATTCCAGCCCTGGGCTTCTTCCCATAGAATACAGCCCCTGTTCCTAAAGAGTTAGTTCGACATTAGTTCACATAGCAAGAATATAATTCTCGCATAGCATGCGATTATTCACCTGCTGTAGATTTGTCCCCTCAACATCACTGAGGAAGATAGTTTATCACTTGAGTGATATAGTTTTTGAACTTGGCTTAAAAAGGTCAATTAACTTTACCCGCGCATGTATTCTTATTATAATAAATAAAAATGTAAGATTATTCTGAATAACAATGTTGACAGATTGAAGTCTGAACATAAAGTAAATTTTATATTTCCAACAGATCATCAAATACCAATGTTGAAAATAAATGTGATAATTTCTTTCTTGTTGCAGATCCAAGTTCACAGTTCGATTGCTTACCTAATGGCAAACCTATTCTTGTTGTTCCTTGCGGCAGATTTTCAAATGCTTCTGAAAAAAATCATCTGCCTGAGAGGTCCCTTCCTCCTGACGAGCCTTCCCTACGTATCAGGTCAAAGTCTCCTCCTGTCAGGCCTCAACGTCCTTCCAGCTTCACAACTCTTCCTGTTTGGCTACCTTCTCCTAGCGGACATGGACGTGAACTTGAACAACTTCGAACTTTTCGGCTTATTCCCAATAGGAATCAGAACATGATGTTCGAACTTCGTAGATACACTTTTCCTGATAATAAACGACTTAGACTGAGAACAGGGAAAGAAAAGTATGAGCCTGCGACAACCGAGGAACAAACTGTATTATCAACATCTGATGGTGAAGTATTTGCGATATTGAAGAGCTATAATTTTCTTGCTGGAATTTATTCATTTAATGGTTCGGCTATGAGACGGGCGAAAATAAACATGGAAAGTGGCACGATTACCCAGATGACTCCAAAAGAAATCAGTGGATCTCCAATAGGTATCCGCCGCCCAATCAATTTGAATTATAAAGTAGAACATACAAATCTGATGTGAACCAAAATCCACTATAACATTAATTAAAAAAAAGTGAAACTAAAACATGTTTTTGATTTGAACTCGGAGAAAGATGTTGCATATAACTGGTAATTACATTAAAAACTTAATATACCATTATACTGAAGGCTGCAATCTTTCTTCAATGTCCCAGCCAGTCTTTTTCATGTGTTATTATAATATGTATATACTATGGCTATTACATTAGTGTCAAAAGAGGACCTGTAAATTTGATCTAAACTGCTCCTCTTTCTACAAAAAATGAATTAAGTACTGTATTTTAATGAAGAAATATCAAACATTTTCTCTCAAATTGAAACGATTCCTTTATTAAAAAATTCTTTTGTAGAAATATAAAAAATGAATCAAGGACTGTATTTTAATGAAGAAATATTTCTTTATTCAAAAAAAATTTGTAGAAATATAAAGAATTAAATAAGAACTATGTATTGTGATAAAAAATATATAACATTTTATCTCAAAATGAAGCTGTATCTGTTTTAGTTCAAAAGCCTAAGTTACTGTAATAGTTAAATGTAAACGTTCAATTGAAACTTTATAAACTATTTTGAACTTTGAATTAATTTTAAATTAATGGATTCATAATTAAACACTTTTATTAAATTGCACATCCTATTCAAATATTGTTTCAGTCTAAAATATACAATTTTTAACTGACACCATTAAAAGTATATAACTTTGGAATATTTAGCAATATTTTAGTTTTTATTTTAAATCAACAACTATAAATTACATGTTCAAAACTGATTAATTTTAATCCAAATTCATTGAAAAAGAAAACCCTGAATCGTTGAAATTTCAGAAAGGAAAATTTAATCTTTGAACTTTACAATTTTACTTATTTTATTACTCTATTTAAAAATGTTTTCATTAGTGAGTGAAATTGTTCAATTTTTATTTGAATAAAAAATGAACAATTAATTTTTCTAAATTCGAGTAAGCTCAGAGATATTTAGAAATTTTGAAAAGATTCAAACTCAGTTTTAATATTGAGAATATTTCAAAATAAAATGTTAACAAAATGCAGATTTTTGAAGATTTTGAAATAAAATTTGAAAGCTTTTCAAGGATTTTGAAAGTTTGTAAGATAATACAAAAATTTATCAAGATTCCTGGGAAAATTTAAAATGATTTTTAATTTTTTAAAATTATTTTTCAGGAAAAATTTATAAATCAATTTTGATGAATAAATAACAATTGAACAATAGCTTTTAAGAATTTTGTAAAGTTTTAATACAAAATTTTCTTAAGATTTCTGTATTTGAAAAAATTCTTTCGTAAAAATATAAAAAATTGAGAAGAACTATATATTCTAATAAAAAATATCGAGAATCTTACCTCAAGTGGAAACAATATCTTTATTTTAAATGTAACTATCACTTAAATTAATTAATCATTCGATAATTTCAATATGTAATTTATTGTTATACTTTACTAAGAATCATTATCTCTAACTTTCACTTATTTGACCACAACTTTTCTGAAGTGTGACAAGTTTTTGGTCTTCACTAAAAACTTTTTGAATATTTCTTTTGTATAGAGCAAACACAAGAAACCAAGGCTGAAGAAAGGTGCCCTTCGTTCTCAATTTCCTGGATGTATATCTGGTATTTAATTTCAATTTTTAATGAAATTGTATATTTCATAACAGTAATTTTGTTTATGAAATATAATTTCACAATATTATTATTAAAAATATTTCATCAGTTTTGCACTACTTTTTTAACTATGTGTAATAAAAACTTATTTAGCCGTGGGGTCTAGTTGTTAGGGATAAGTTGCGTTCGATAGGTGTTAGGTAGTTCGAGTCCCACCGCAAAATTTCTTTCGATTTTTCATAGGTTCGTGTGTATCTGTAAAAATAAATATAACTTAAGCGTGAGTCTATGTGAATAACAATATAGTAAACATAACCGCGAAATATATTTTTTTTTAACTTGGCTATACTGTTTTCTAAAAACTCGTTAGGAGTCATCCAAAGTTTCATTGACTGGCTTCGAAGCATTAGTGTATCAGTGTTTCAAGGACTCTATTACTCTGGTCTTTAAATTTTTGGAAATTATTTTGTACTTTCGACAACTCTTTCTACTTTTTAAACATGTATCAATCAAGGTTTGTAAAACAATTCTTCCAATTTATGACATACGTTTAGTCCTATCCTAGAGTGGTTGACTCAGTCATTCAAAATTTCAACAACTAATTTTTTCCGTGTAATATTCAAAAAGATATGAAACTTTAATTAAGTGATGCACGAAACCGAATGTCGTTACGAATAATATCAAATTAATTAATTTCTAACTAATTTTGCCCATTTTGCCCATGCTTGCCATGTAAAAACAGGCTGGAAAGACTCCCAGCGCCATCTGCGCTCCGCGCTTCACTTGACCGTACTATTGAACTAACGCTAACATACAGTCGTCGCACGGGGCTGTTATTTACCATAGCCTGGCCAAAAAATACCGTTTCTACTGGAAAAAAATATATATCCAATTTCTTAGCCTAACATAATGTTACTACTGGAAGACATTATAACATCACCATCACTATTAAGTTCCTTGACAGAATGTGCTTTTCAGTTGAATAGTGAGTAAAAAACCAAACAAAAACTGAATACAAGAAAACGTAAGTAGACATATTTTTCATTCATTATTTACCTTTGTATACTTTCTAATCTGTATAATGCGAATATTCCTAAACAATATAAGTCTCAGGGCTCAGGGAACGCTTGCTTACTTAATCGCATGAAGGGAGCAACTTTAAACAAACTACTGTTTTTGGGGAAAATCGACAACAATTTTTGGTAATAAGCGTTGAGCTGAAAAAAGTATTCCCATTCCTGCTTGAAGAATGTTCCTATTTGAAGGTTGAAGACCCAGTAAGAAGGCTTGCATTGATTGGGATTTAAAAAAGTAATTCACTTCAATACCTGATTTTTCCGGTCGTCTCCTAAACCGCCGGGGAAATAGGTGTGAGAAAAAATCAATCTCCTTCAATGCACCTTGAAAAATTTAACAAAACAGTACTGAAAGGAATTTAAAAATACGAAAATCCGTAGTCAGGATCAATAAAATTGAATCCCTGCCAATGAACGTCGAAAATTGCACAGGACGGTACAGAAGGAGATTGAAAAGTTCGAGTTAATTATTCATTTACTACTCAATAAAATATATACATTGAACAGGAACCATTTTTTACAATGTTTGATCAGTTAAAGATTTATGTGATTATCATTACAATCCTGAAAATTATTAATTTTAACCACCTTTTTCACTTCATTTATATCTTATACCTTCAAAAAGTATAATATATTTATTTATATTTTTATTTATTTAAAGATACCAAAAATCTTATACAGACGATTAACGAAAATTGAAACTTTTAAACTTATATTTCAGAAAAATGGATTTAAAATCTTTGTAAACAGATATTTTCTGAAGGTATCAGTGTGAATTAAATCCATTTGAAATATATGCTACATTTTGAAATTCGAAACAATATCAGAAAGATTTGTTCTGAAGGTATTAAAGGGAATTAAATAAATTAAAAATGAATTCTACTTTGCAGAATTAGAAACAATTTAGTATACATATTTTCTGAGAGGAATGGAAGGAATTAAATAAATTTGAAATGTATCCTACTTTACGAAATTCAAAACAATTAATTATAGATATTTTTTGAAGGTAATGTAAGGAATTAAATAAATGTAAATTTTGTCCTGTTTCTTGAACACAAAATAATTCCGAGAGTCGTTGTTGTCGCTATGGGAACTGCAGGGAATTAAATTTTCAGAAAAAGTATTACTTTCTTGCGGATTGGAGGTCGGTGGAAGAATCCGGTTTTAAATAAGATAGAAAAATGTTCATTTTGTCGCTGTAATCGGAATTTCACAATACTTTTCAAGTCAAGCCTTCTTACTCGGGAGTGACCCCCTGATTTGTCAATATTATATTTATTTTCAGCATATTTATTAGGTTTGGTTAATAATTGATATTTTTTATTAACAATTGATCTTTTCTGATTGAAAAGTCATGCATTTTGTTAAAAATTCGCATTCTATTGGTTAATAATTAATTTTTTTAACTAACAGTGTAAATATTCCATTTTTGGTTAGATCTTTTTAGTTGGAAATTCATGTAGTTTGATAAAAATTTGTCCTTTTTGGTCGAAAATTAATCTTCTTGGTTGAAGATTTATCCTTTTTGATTATAAATGCATCCTTTTTGATTAAAATGCATCCTGTTGATTAAAAATGCATCCATTTCGTTCCTAATTAATCTGGTTCTGTTGAAAATTAAGTGTTTTGTTAAAAATTCATATTTTTTATTATAATTTAACTATTTGGTTAAAAATTGAACTATTTTCATGAGAATTTGACTTTTTGGTGGAAAATGAACTTTTTTTGTTGAAAAATCATATTTTTGGGATGAAAATTCAAGGTTTTCGTATATAATTCTTTCTTTTGGTTTGAAAGTTCAACAAGTTTGTTGAAATTTGTGTTATTTTGCTAGAAAATTGATCTTTTCGCTACAAAATTCATCTTTTTGGTTGAAAATAGTAGGGAAGGGGGGGGGAGTGCCTAAATTTGATAAAGTAGTTTATGGACAGCCCCTTATATACAATTCCCTTTTTTCATAAGAAAACAGTCCTTGCATTCCAATGGAATTACTTCCACGCAGTTACTGCTGCCTAACGCAGGAGACTTATTTGAAATATAGTTACTGCCTTCTTTAAAAAACAAGGGTGCAATTTCCTTCGATTTATTATCTTACAACTATTAAACCCAATTTATTTTGTTCAATTAGGCGAATCCAAACTCGCAGAAATCAACCAAAGCAATGAAATTTAAAACCAAAGCAACAAATTCCGAAGGTTGTGTTGCAAAAGTTAAAAAAATACAATGCAACACATAGCAACGCATATTAATTGTAAGTCCTTTATTGATTAAACAAAATGTTGTGGTACAAGCTTATAGAAAAAGATATTTTTTTTTACAAACTTACTTTCTGTTGCAGGTTGGAATAGAAGAATCAACATACAAAAATTATATGGAACTATTTTGTTATTTCAATCAATTTTCTTTAATAACAATATGTTTACCCTCATTATAATGAATTATTTATTTAAAATAAAAAATATCGAAATTATCGGAAATAGCGATAATATCGATATTTTTAATCCGATATATCGATTTTTTCGATATTTAGTTTCCGATATATTGATATTTAAAATATCGATATTTTTGTTCGATAACCCATCACTAGATAACATTTTTTTTAATAATTGGAAAAATGTCCCCCTAACATGCGTTAGTTCAAAATAGTATAAAAATTACCAAAATACATACCAACATGAATAAAAATTAAGCTTCGAAAAAAACTTCTAATTAAATATTTGTCAGAACGAATGAAACTAAAAAACTCATAATTTTGAAACAGCGGCGGACAGGCTGTACCGAGAATTTTTCAGATGGGGAAGAATCGGGAAATTCATTTTATAGGACGATTCTGAATCACAAAATTTTTTCTACATGCATTATTTTCCAAAATGGCGGCTGTTTTTCTAAAATTCTTGAAAGCATATTTTCTCAAACACCCCACCTAAATGTATTTTTCTTTTATAAATAGCTAGGTACTACATAGCATACGAGTTTTGTTTCTGGCAAGCCACTGCTTCAAATGAAATAAATTATTTTGGAAAAATCAAACTTTTGCATTTTTCTCGGAAACAACGAAATGTGTAAAAGAAATGCAGATGCCAGTTTAAACACCTAGCAAAGTCCTACAAAAACTCTTTTTACTAGCCGTACAAATATCGTCAGTCTTAGTTTTAAAAAAATCGTGAATCGTTGAATTATGGCTTCTAACATAAAATTGCTTCAAAATGATATGAGTTTGAATATTTAGAAATTTATTGATTCATTCATTAATATAGACCATTGAAAAGAAGAACGTAGATAATACTTTACAATTAGAAATCTTTGAACTGTTAAATTTATAAAAGTTTCAAATGTAGTGTAAGCGTATAATTTCACAATGTTTATTATCCGCCAAAAATGAATAATTTCTGATTTAAATCAACGACAACAGATTTCCCGGATCTGCTCACAAAATTCCGGCATTTTCCCGTATTTTTCAAGGTGAACAAAATTCCAGGCAAATTCTTGAATTTCCCAGATCGTTAGTCACCCTGTATTTGGTAGAATTTATATTATTTCACCATATAGAACCCGTCTTTCCACAAAAAATAAAAGATTAATTGTATAAATTGCGACATCAATTTGAAAGACTTTAGTCTATAAATGTTCATCCTTGAAAAAGAGTTGTGAAATACAAATATCTCAGAATGACAGGCTTGGTCTCTATGATTCTCGAGATAACGACTGATGTATATATTATATACTCTCAGCACCAGAACATTCTCTATTTACACTGTTGATCACGTTTTTGGCTTTCTATAATCAGTCATTCTTCTGCTTGCATAAAATGAGGAACGTTTACACCCTCGTCTTCACTCTGTTGGTCATCCTGAATTCTTTCGGTGAGTATGATGATAATTATATCCTTAACTTGAAATAAATTTTGAAACTTTAAACTTGAAAAACGGTTTCTCTAGAAAACGCATTCAATTTTGGCGATTTCCATGAGTACACGTGTTATATTTCTCCTTCGAACATAAAATTTACTCATTTTCGGGCACTTCCTGTAAATAAGTGGAATCTAATCAGATAGAGCATCCATCGAAGTGCGATTTCCCATCAGGAACTGAAAATCAATACATTGCTACCAACATTTTTTGTGCAAAATGAGTCCTTGATACCAAGAGGTAGTTTAATGCAATCTCTTCGTGTAATTTTGATATAATTGTGAAAAACTTGATCTGAATAGGTGGAATTTATTCATTGAAATATGTTCAAGAAAGATTTGAAAATTCATGAGGTGCTATTTAGTGCTACGTGGACAGATTACAATCATGAGAAACTGAATATATGACAATTAGTGTGAAATTCAAAACTGCGACCAACGTAAAAATGATGAAAGGTAATTTGAGTGTCTCGATTTTTCACACTTTTCACAAAATCGTCGATATCTCGAAAAATAGAATCGACTATATGGCCCCTTTCACTTATGACGTCCTTTTTCATATTTCTATAATCTATACTTATTGAGACAATTAAGACAATTGAGACTCTTGGTTTCCTTTCTCTGCCCCTCCCCCTCCCCGGTAACAGAAGTTTTGGTGGGACTGAAGCTACAACTCGCAAAACAAATTTCGCGCATGAAGGTGATAGTTGAGTGTACAATCTAAACATGAACAATACAAACAATGAAGCAGCCTCGGAATGGATTGAAACTTCGCTTAATTGATAGAACTACGAGAAACCCACTGTAAAAACTGTGGTTCCGTTTTATTTGAGCATCATTTTTTTATCGTCCTGTTATAATACCAAAAAAAAACAGTGAACATCTTAGCGACGAGGAGAGAAATAGGTTGAAAAATGACAACAGACACAAAAATAGGGCAACAGAACTGCGACATAGAACGTAATACATTAGAAACCCCAATTGAAAAAGTTTGTGTCACTGAGGTTAGAGATATAATTAAGAACTTGAAAAACGGTAGGGCTGCTGGTGTTCGAAACAAAATAATCCTTCAAGAATGTGATACAGGAGAGACACTAGTTGACATATGGAAAAGAAATCAGTTAAGATGATTCGGACATCTTGAAAGAATGCAAGGTGAAGGACTGACCAAACAAGTGTATAAAGGTAAAGTAAATGGCAGAATACCGAGAGGTAGACCACCGAAAGAATGATTAGAATCTGCCAATAAGATACTATTCCGAAGAGACATAGGAAGCCATAGAAACACGAGAGCTTGCATGAGAAAATGCATAGACGCGAAGGAAGCTAGAGTAGTATGCCAGGACAGAAAAGTGTGGCGACAAATAGTTTATAAACAGAGTGACAATAGAGTGGATGATACATGAAACAAAGGCCTTGGATACTAATGGGCCCAAGTAGAAGACCACACATAACAATTTTGTGAGCCTCTTCACTTGGGGTGATCGCTAGAGAGATTGATCAGCAGCCTGGGTCGGAGCAGTGTTGCGGAACGAACGTGTTATTTAAATGAATAACACGAGGATTCTGGATCAATCTAAAATATCTATATCTTACACCTACATAACTATCTACCTCATACCCATATACACATCTACACACTACTAATTTCCAACCAAACAAGTCACGCCTACCCAGGCAGGAAAATTGCCTGATGGTATAATCATAATATGTGACGTGCGCCGAAGAAAAGGGGCTTACTCTGGAAAGCGAGATTTTTCAGGACGAGCGGTCGAAGTCGACCCGATAGACGCGACTTTTAGAAGAGAGGGAAGACCACGAAATCTTCCCTCTCCGCTTGCCACTACATTCTCACGCATGTAGCGGCGCTGCTCACGGACGGGGTATAGATGAGATGCGGAGATGTAGTGGTGAGTGGTGGGAGGTATTTCACGGGATCTCGAGCTCTCGAGCACAAGCACGATTTCTCGGGTACCTACCAACGCAATTATTAGCAATAATAACGCTCGAGAATTTTTTTCGATGGTTCCATTAAAAAGAACAACTCAAAAAATATCGAAAGGTGTAAAAACCTCGATTTCGATTTTTCCAGAGTAAGCCCCCTTTCTTCGGCGCACGTCACAAATATTAATTCATTAAAATTGTATTTTTATATTCCTCTGAACAAGTCTTCGTGAATATATCTGTATCTTTGTGTGTTAGTGTGTCTGTAGGTTTTTAGTTTGTTCGCAGTATAACTTTCAAAAGTATTGACTGATTGGATTTGCCTTTGGTATACTCTTTTACTGACCTAAAATAAACGTCGAGTTAGTAAACCAGACATTTTGGATGAAAATTCAAAAAGTTGAAGCATTTTAAATATTTTTAAGACCACTTTTTTTAGAATTTGAAAATTCGATGTAATGCTGTTTATATAACGTAAATGAAGTTTTTCCTATGCATTTGGTCTATTGTTTACCCCTCAGCACCCAAGGAAGTGAAGTTGGCTGGTGGTTGGAGTGAAAATGCCTTTTTGGTATTATATCCATTGTCCCTGTTGATGCTATTAGGCTGTTTCAAGCTTTCGATTTCTTCTCTATGTTTTCTTGGAGGAATATTGTATGTTTTTGCGATAATGTTTGCTTTGGCAACTAAAATGCTATGTCCTGTTTCGATATGATGCTCAGCTAGTGCTGCGCTGATAGAAATGGTGACGCTGATTTAACCATACGATCGTGGGTTAAAAAATTATGAATAAATTTATAATATGATAAACTTACGTGAGCCAACTATCTCGAAAATGTTGTCATTTAGCAATACCCTTTGAATGACTGATTCACCCGATTCGGTTTGTTTTGCTTACAACAGGCGCATCTAGCTCGCGCATGCCTTCATAAGCCACAAGAATCGGTTGGCCAAAACACACATCTTTTGTGGCTGTATTTATTCTAGCAATGAAGTCGGGTTAATCTACTCATAAATATTGTTGTACGATCCATTTATTTCTATCAGCGTGATTGCGCGAAATATTTCAGCCTGACGTTACTCTCATGTTCCTTCACACGTTGGCTCACCGCCCTCCCAGTTTCTACAATATTGACTTTGCCATAAGAACCAGGGATTCCATAAGAAAGAAAGAAAAAAATCAATAAAAATAAATGTTAAGAAATCTTTCTATTTATTCTGTGATACCTTGAATGTAGGGTGAGATGGTGGTCGTTTTTCTCTCTTTCTTCAGCAGTTTGTGTTGACTTATTTCTTAGATAATTATTTCTTTACTGCTTTTTGATTCTTTTTTTTTATTCTTATTCTTTATTCTTAATGCTTTATCAATTTGTGTGTTTGTGTAATCATTTTGTATAACAATTTGTTTAAAATTTTGTAAGTCCTTTTGTAGTTATCTTGATCTTTTATGGAGACAGCTCTGTATACATGGGAGTTGATGACCACCTACTTTTGAGACGGGTGGTGGTGGGAGGAGGCATATAGTCATCTGTTTGTATGAATGGGTTTTCTGTCAACTTAATGTCCAATGTCTTATCAGATCTTCTTTTAACTAGTACGTTCAAAAAAGGCAATTTTCCGTTTTATTCAATTCCCATGGTGAACTAAATATTAAAGTGTGATTGATTGATGAAATCGAAGAACTTGTATAGTTTGTCTAGTCCATGTCTCCAGATGACAAAAGTATCTGCATCTGAACGGTACCAAAATTTTGGTTTTAGCTTGGATTGGCTGAAGATTTTATTTTCTAGATTTTCCATAAAGATGTTGGTTATTACAGATGAGATGAAAGATCCGATTGCTGCTCCTGAGATTTGTTCGTAGAATTGGTTATTAAAAGAGAAGTAGGTATAAGTAAGACAGTGTTCTATCAAAGGTATGAGATTGGAGGGAAAGTTTGCAGAAGACTTAATAATATCGATTGTATCAGAGATTGTTACTTTTATAAAGAGAGATACTACGTTGAAACTCACTACGATGTCTTGAGGTTGAATGTGAATCTGTTGCATCTTTCTGATGAAGTCAAAAGAGTTTTGGACGTGTGAGAGTTTTCTGTGAAAGGATGCAGTTCTTTGGCAAAGAAGGGTGCTAGGTTGTAAGTTGGTGAGTTTGTTGCGCTGACGATCGGTCTGAGTGGAATGTTGTCTTTGTGGATTTTTGGGAGTCCGTAAAGTTTTGGAGAGATGGGAATAGTAGGTATTAATTCAAATATTGTTTCACTCTCATGTTTTGAGTCTTTTAGAAGGGCTTTCGTACGGCAACTATCGTTTTTGTAGGGTCTTATTTTAAGTTTTTCATATGAATCGTCAGTTAGAAGGTCCATGATTTTATTGTTATAGTCTTCTTTATTTATTATCACTGTTGTGTTGCCTTTATCTGCAGGTAATATTATGATGCCTTTATTCTGATTAAATTCTTCAAATGCTGTTTTTTCTGGTATTGTCAAGTTCGAGGAGGGGAGTTGAGCTTGGCGTAAGATGTTGGCCGTACTACGCCGTATGTCATTCGCTTTTTCGGGTGGAAAGGTATGTATTGTGGATTCCAAATTACTGACGATTTCATCTTTCGGGATTTCGGAGAAAGCTACTTCAAAATTATGTCTTTTAGATAAGGCTGAAATCACTTAATTGCTGAGAGGATGGTCAGAGATGTTTTTTTTACAGTGTTAGCTAATGGTGTGTGCCTTACTGGAAGAAATTTGTCGAATTTTATTTTTTGCTTTCGAGTGATTTTGGAACTTGATTGGCTCATCAAGTTCGACCAGTCCACAGGATGGGGCGCTCTGGCCTATTACAGGCATCGTAGAGAATATATAAAGAACAACATAACCTAATCTTGAATCGGAATTCGAATTCCCTCGAAAACGAACATTCTGTGAATTTTCCTTCTTGAATTTCGGACAGTGTTTCTTTGAATGATCTTCTTGACAGGAATAACACATTTGATACCTTCTTTTGGTCGCTCTCCAATTTACCCTAATACTTTCCTTCTTAACAAAAAAGATCTACATTAAACGGAAAAGGTTTCTCAATTAAAACTTGCCTTGACAAATAACAAATAACGCTATAGAATCTTCTGAGTAGTCTGATCATTTGTAACAGATGATAAATTTCCCGAGTTGTTGAAATTTTCATATTCAGTTGGAAGATCGTTTATCATTTTAGCAATAATAGAATTTTTCAATATTTCCTCCAAGTACATTTAACTTCTGAATTATAATTTCAAGACCTCTCATATGTTAAAGTTGAATTATGTAATTTTTTATGAGTAGAACTAATGACTTCTTTCGCCTTAATTCTGTCAGTGTGTCATTTACCAACCAAAAATCTCAACAGAGTCCAAAAGAACCTTGTCAGACTTCCACCTCTGAGAATTCTCTGACTTCAAACAAAACATGAAGTGAAGTAACCAATTTTAGAATGATATTTAGTCCTCTTCTTTTTATTGCAGATTCAAGTTCACAGTTTGAATGCTTACCTAATGGCGAACCTATTCCTGGTGTTCCTTGCAGGAGACTTTCGAATTTTTCTGAAAGAAATTATCAACCTGAGAAGTCTCTTCCTCCTGACGAGCCTCCACATCGTGTCAGGACAAGATCTCCACCTGTAAGTCTTCAACCTTCTTCCACCTCCATATTTCCTCCTGCATGGCTACCATCTTCTGACGGATGTGGATGTGGACTGGAACAACTTAGAATGATTCGTCTTATTTCCCGTAAGAATCAGCACAGGATATTCGAACTTCGAAGATACACATTTCCTAATAATAAACGACTTAGACTAAGAACAGGAAAAGAAAAGTATGGGCCCATTCCAACCCAGGAACAAATTGTAGTATCAACACCTGATGGTACCGCATATGCAGTATTGGAGAGTTTTAATGTTCTCGCTGGAATGTATTCATCTAATGGTTTGAATATCAGACGGGCCAAAATAAACATGAAAAGTGGCACGATTACCCGATTGACCCCAGAAGAAGTGCATGACGTTCCAGTAGGTTCAAACCGCCCAATCATGACGAAGTTTAGAGTACAGCATCTAAATCGTGGCTAAACCACAATCCTCTACAAATTGATTAAAAAAATGTAAAACTAAAATATTTTGGCCATCCAAACTCGGATCAAAATGGTGCATATAGCTGAGATTAAAAAGTTACTACATTAAGAAGTCCATGTATTATCATTCATACATTCTTGAAGTAAATTTGAACGAGGAATTCAATGGTGATCTTTATTTTTATCTTGGCATGATCTTCAGGGTTTTTTTAAGGTCAACTTCTTATAAAAGTGGGAACCCCTCTTTAAATCGGCATTCGATAATGCGGAAAATTTCAGGTTCAAATATGTACCCAGGTCATACATAGGTACTTAAACAATGTCTGCATACCTCTGCAAATAGAAGCCTTTCAAATTTTGTTTGTGACGAGCGAAGTGGCGAACTTGAACGAGAAGTATTCAGTAGTGGCTCCAAGAATGACCTTGATGATGACCTTCACGGACATTTCAAAGTCCATGCTATCCATTGGAAACCCCCTTTTGAGGTTACAATGTACATATGTATGACCTGAGTACATATTTGAACATAAAATTTCCCGCTCTGCAGATTGCTGATGTCAAAAAAGGGGTCTTTTATTTTTAAAAAGAGTTGATGTTGAAAAAACCTCGAAGGTCATTATCAAGATCAAAACAAAGGTCACAATAGAATACCTCGTTTAAAGTTACTCTAAGAACGATCTTGACCTCCTTGAAAAATATCTCAGCTCAGGAAATATTCAGCCGTCCCGGGACTTTTTTTTTATTGTCATAAGGACAACGGCAGGATTTCAAAAATATTGATTTATTAATTAATATTTCGCAAAATATTTCTCATTTCAGCTGATTTTTTTCTATTTGAAAAAGAAAATAACACTTCAAGAGATTATATATTTTATTCAATGCATTTTTAATTAATTGCACATGTCTGACGGCAGCCTGATTTTTCTACTGATACTACTTTTTCCACTTTGCATTATTTTTTGTCTAATGAAAACGCATCCTCGTGGTACAGAAATTTGTTATCAACTATTATTCCCTGACAAGAAAAAACCTGTCTACTGACTAAAGGATTAATTTTCAGTGTCATGAGGTAATGTCGAACTCTGACCAAAATTATCTTTTCTAATGTAATTGATTTCTTTTATGTATTTTGTTCCTGGGAAAGACCTTTGAAAACAGAAACGTAAAAAATTGAACCCACAAAACGTGAGCAAATTATTTCGGGGTCACAAGATGTACACTTCTTTGTATCCAATCAATTTAAATATGATTTGACAATTCAGAAATATTGGTAAAAAATACTCAATCCTAGTATCATTAGACGCAAGGATAGACAGATATTCCATCCTCCGTTGAGATAGATGTTTAAACATCTTAAAGAGTTTTACAAAAGCACTTCTCAATCTTTTGTAATAGCTTGCATCATGTACAAGCAAAATAAAAAAATTGTATTGAAACAAAAAACAAATTTCCCCGTCTCCAAAATTGCTTTGCCTGAATTTAACTGATACGATGCCTCTCTTAAATGAGCATAAACTATAATTAAAATATGAGAAGGAATAAAAAAGTTGATTTATCGAAAATAATTGTATTGTGAAGCAGTGGTTTACCAAGAACAAAATTAACGAGAGAAGAATTTGTGAGAAAAGCCGAAATACCTCCGCTCGTTAAGAAAATACTGGATTTTGAAAAAACTTTCTGTCCATTTTTGAGAATTCGCAGGCAATCTTTGAGTGATTGTTACACTTTTAAAAAAAAATTTAGGTCAAACTGTAGAATATGTGTTCATCTAAGCTGAACCCTAAGCTGGACCTCTCTGCCTGAGTTCACATAGAATTTGGTGAGTAATTAAACAAATGTTAGCTATTTTCAGTTTTAAAATAATTTCAAATTAGTAACTTCATAATCAAATTATTTTATTAAATTTCAAATCTTATCGTCATATATTGTTTCTGTCTCAGCTATTCGATTTTCAGCCCATACAATTGATTTCTTTTTAATAAAAAGGAAAGTTTTCAATATTATAATTAGAGAAAAAAGAATTGTTGTCTTGGCCATCAACCCTCACAGACAAACCCCTTTTCATCTCCCTTAATCTTCTTAAAACATCATGTGCGGCTAGCTGTACGAATATCCTCAGCCATCATTTTAAAAGGAATTTTAAATCGTTGTATTATTGTTTCTCACATGAAATTTCTTCAAAATGATATGATTTTCAATATTTGTAAATTTATTGATTCATTCTTCAGCATAGCACAAGAAAACAGAATGTAATATTCACAGCGATTTTGAGCTGCAACAAAAATTAACTTCACGTCTTAAGATTTACCCACCACATGGGAAATAGTCAACATATGAACTCCATTAAATCTTGTTTCGTTTCAATACAAACAAATTTAACTCCAACTGCTTGAAAATTACCCGCAACAAACATTCACTTCTGTTTTTTCTGTGGAAGCATCAAAAGAATAACGTAAATAATATTTTTTAATCAGAAATATTTCAACTGTTTATTTTATACAAGTTTCAAATGTAGCGGGAGCGTATAATTTGTCAATAGTAATTATACACAAAAAATGAATAATTTCTAATTTAAATTCATGACAACAGATTTTCCTGATCTGTTATTTTTATGTTACTTCTTCCATATAAAACCCGTTATTCTGTAAAACACAAAAGATTAATTGTATAGATTGCGATATTAATTAAAAATAATTTAGTCAATAACTGTTTAACCTTAAAATGGAATTGTGAAATACAAATATCTCAGAATGACAGGCTTGTTTTCTACTATTCTTGAGTTAACGACTGATATAGTACGTATATATATATGTATATGCTGTCATGTAGCACCAGAACATTCTTTAGTTAAACTGATAATCACATTTTTGGCTTTCTATAATTATTCGTTTCTCTGTTTGGAAAAAATGCGAAGCGTTTATACACTCGTCTTCACCCTGATGCTCATCATGAACTCTTTTGGTGAGTATGATAATAATTATAATATATCTGCAACTTGAAATACATTTCTAAACTTTGAACATGGAAAAATGCTTTTCAAGAAAAACGCATTTGAATTTGACGATTCCCATTGATATACGTGTTATATTTTTTCTTCGAACATAAAATTTACTCATTTCTGGGCTCTTCCGGGACATAAGTAAAATCTTGCCAGACAAAGCATATATTGAAGTGCGATTTTCCACCGTGAACTAAAAATCGATACTTCGCCACCTTTAAACCATATGTTGCTATCTCACGTTTTTTGTCCAAAATGAGTTAATGACACCACAGGTAGTTTAATGCAATTCTTTCGCGTAATTTTGATACAATTGTAAAATACATTATGTAAATAGGTGACATTTATTCATTGAAATAAGAAGAAGAAAAAGTTTTAGATTCACGAGGTGCTATTTAGTGCCACGTGGACAGATTACAATAATGAGAAAACAAAAAGATGACAATAAGTGTGAAATTCAAAACGTCTTCCAACGTAAAAATGATGAAAGGTGATTTTAGAGTATCGATTCATTACACTTTTCATCAAATCGCTGATAACTCGAAAAATAGAATCGACCATATGGGCGCTTTTCAATGATGACATCTCATTTTTTTATTTCCCCCAGTTTTTGCCAAATGCCGATGTTTTGAGACCCTCTGAACCCGAAAAACAGGTTTTTGGGAAGGTGTATGCCTGTCTGTGTGTTAGTGTGTTAATGTGTCTATAGATTTTTATTTTTTCAGCACGATAACTTTCGAAAGAATTGGCATATTTGATTTACCTTTTTCGGTAAAAAACAACTTACCAGAGTTACAGCATTCGCAGAATTAAAGTTGCAGATCAGAGGTTACAATCCTTGTTTTCTAAGGCTTGGTGGGTTAAAAATGAACATTTTTTTTGAAATTCTTGAAGAAGTGAAAATTAGTGATTTAATTTTACAAGTCATCTAACCACAGACATCATACTCTTTCCCTTCTCCTGCTCTTTGCCCCTTTCTTAAAGAACTCCTCTTTTTCTCCCTTTCCTTAGGAAATAAATTAATAGAATGTGATAAGAAAATCCAACTGTTCGGGGTTAAAAGATACTTCTTTTTAATTGAAAAGTCTACTATTATATATTTGGTTCGAAATTGATCTCTTGTTGATTGAAAATCGAGGTTTTTCCGCAGGAAAGTTCTTGTTTGAAAATTCGAATATCTTCAAGAAATTAGTCTTTTCAGTTTGAAGATTTGACTATTTGGTCACAAATTTGACGGTTTGTAGTTACAAGTTAATTTTGTTTTTCAGAATCCGACCATTTGGTTGAAAAGTCGTCTTTGTACAATGATTTTCCAGTCTTTTCTCTTTTCTCGCTTTTTCAGACCTTCGGAAAACTCACCTGAACCAAATCTTGAATCAGAATTCCAATTTCCTCGAAAACGTACATTCTGTGAATTTCCCTTTATGAATTTCGGACCGTGTTTTTTGGAATGATCTTCTTCTTGACAGGGTTAACACATTTTATACCTTCTTTTGTTCGTTTTCTAAGTTACCCTAGAAACATTTTTTAACAGAAAGGATCTACATTTGACGGAAAAAAATTCTTTACTAAAAATTGCCTCTACAAATAACAAATAATGCTTTAGGATCTTCCGAATGAACTGATCATTCGAAACAGATGCTGAATTTCACGATTGATGATTCATGATTCATGATTGATTCAAAAAAGATATTCAGTCGTTTTTTTGTTGTTGCAGATTTAAGTTCACAGTTCGATTGCTTACCTAATGGTGAATCAATTCCTGGTGTTCCTCGCGACAGACTTTCATATTATTCTGGAAGAAATCATCCACCGGAGAGGTCTCTTCCTCCTGTCGAGCCTATACTTCGTGTCAGGTCAAAGTCCCCTCCTGTAAGGCCTCAACCTTCTTCTAGCTCCATACTTTCTCCTATATGGCTACCTTCTCCTGACGGAAATGGATGTGGACTTGAACAACTTAGAATGATTCGTCTTATTCCCCATAGCAATCAGTACAGGGTATTCGAACTTCGTAGATACACTTTTCCTAACAATAAACGACTTAGACTAAGAACCGGAAAAGAAAAGTATGGTCCTATGCCAATGGAAGAACAGATTATATTATCAACATCTGATGGTAACGTATTTGCAATATTGGAGAGTTGTAATGTTCTTGCTGGAATGTATTCATCTAATGGTTTGAATGTCAGAAGGGCGAAAATAAACATGAAAAGTGGTACGATTACCCGATTGACCCCAGAAGAAGTGCGTGAAGTTCCAGTAGGTTACAACCGCCCAATCATGACGAAGTTTAGAGTAGAGCATCTAAATCTGGTCTAAGAACACAATCCTCTACAAATTTAATTTGAAAAAATAAAACTCAAATGTGTTTGCGATCCAAAATCGGATCAAAATGTTGCATAAAACTGACATTGAAAAGCCCTAGTAAGCCTTTTTCAAAAACAGATTAGAAGATCTTCCTGTTTCGGGCGGCCATAAACTCATCACCGCTTTGCGCTCGGATATGTATTCCTCGAATTTGACTCGTTTCTACCCGAAGACGGATGAAAGTGCTTCATTTAGCTGCTCATTACATTAAAAAGTCAATTTATCATGGTACTAAAGGCTTCGATCTTTCGTCAATGTCCCAGTTAAACTCTTTCATATGTTAGTATATATATGAATAACAATTCAATATCAAAAGGGGACCTGCATATTTTATCTAATCTGTTCCTCCTTCAACACGGCTCATTTAGACATAATGCGATAACACAAGGTGTATATATACAACGTATGTGTGTTTAAATTTAAGGGTATTATTATTTTTTTCATTTGTAAGATTAATCACCATGTACAATAAAAATAGAACTTGGCACAAATATTACGTTAATAGTGGATGACTTTTTTTAAACAAAAATTTATTATGAAAATATAAATCGTCAATTCCAGTAGAAGACGAGGGGAGCGAACGTGATACTTTCACTATCTGATGGGACCTTTAAAATTGACCGTTCATGCATCCGCCAATCATTTTTCATTTCAGCTATTTTTTTCCTATTCGGAAAAGTGAATAATAGTTGAAAAGATATTCCAACTGTTATAGAACTGTTTTTTAACTTCAAAAGTTACTACCATGTAATTCATTCGATACATTTGAAAATTATTTCACATGTTTAGCGACAATTCGATTTTTCTACTGAAACTACTTTCACCACTTATATTGCATTATTTTTTTCCTGACGGAAGTCATAACTATTTGAGTCTGTCTGTCCACTGTCTGTCTACTGTAATTACTTACTGTTTTATATGGTTCTGCTGAAAAAGGCCTTTTAAAAGACAAACACAAAACTGAACCAGCGTGTGATTATGACGATGTTTGAATATAATTCAACACTACATCGTATCATCCTGATCAATAATAATTTGCATCATCTTGCAATTGTCCGGAATTATATGAATTGAAAATATTTGAATTTTCAAGGCCTTGAAATAAATTAATTGCTTAATCAGGAATGTTTCAAATCGGTAAATTTTGTACGGATGCTCGATACTTGGGGATGCTATTATAATTCCATAAATATTATGAAATTCCTTTTAATACTTCTTCATGTATTATAAAATCACTTTAAATCTCTACAATTCGTTGAATGTCGTTAAGGCCCTTTCGAATTTTACACTTATTGTCATCTATTTGTTTCATCATTATTGTAATCTGTCCACGTGAAACTAAATGGCTTCCTCTCGGTGTTATCAACTCATTTTTGGCGAAAAACGTGAAGTAGCAACATATGGTTTAAAGGTAGCGAAGTATCGATTTTTTATTCATGATGGAAAATCGCACTTCAATATATGATTTATCTGGTAAAATTTTACTTATGACCCGGAAGCACCCGGAAGTAGGTATTTCCTAAAATCCTGGGATATTTATTGAAATGCTTTGAAAGCTTTCGAAATCCTTCAAAATCATTGAAATCCTCGAAAATCGTTTTAAATCTTTTAAAATTCCTTTCGAACCTTTGAAAATATCCTACAACCTAATGGGTCCTATAAGAACCTTTACAATCTTCTGAAATTTTAATAAATTCTTTAAAACTGCATTAAATATTTTTTAATTCCTCAAAATAATTCAGATCTTAGGAAATTCCTTCAAAATGTTTGAAGTCTCTTCAAAATTACTTGAAATGATTGGTAACACCATAAAATATTTCAAATCATTTGAAATCTTTTAAAGTACACTAAACCTTTTCAAGCTGTTGAAAATTCCTTGGAACCATTTAAAATAACCTAGAATCTTCAAAATCCTTAAGGATCACTTTAAATTTTTGAAATATATTGAAAATTCCTCAAAATTCCTTTAAATCTTCGCAATCATTAAAAAAAATTTTTGCAATATTCTTGAAAAAATAAGATCCAATTTTTGAAATCGTTTGAAATTCCTCAATGTTT
The DNA here is from genome assembly GCA_932178445.1 of Andricus quercusramuli. Classification (NCBI taxonomy): domain Eukaryota; kingdom Metazoa; phylum Arthropoda; class Insecta; order Hymenoptera; family Cynipidae; genus Andricus; species Andricus quercusramuli. The sequence continues at coordinate 179,304 of CAKNXH010002039.1, read as the reverse complement.
ATGAATGAATTCTTTTGATAATGGGAAATTCATTATAATATCCTCTTGTGAGACTTTGAAATCCCTTGAAGTTACTGAAATCCTCGAAACTCTTATAATATATTATTAAAACCATTACAAATATCTTAAAATCTTGGAAATTCTCTAAAATCTTTTGGAATGGTTTTCAAGATCCTGAAATCTTATAATGGAAACGCATATTAACCAAAATATTTTAAATTCTTTTGAAATTCTTGGCAATTTATAGAAATATTATCAAATGTTCAGAATTTTTTAACATCTATTAATATCCGTTGAAGAGCACTCGAAATCCCAGAAAATTTTTTGAAATCGTTGACATTCTCTGAAGCGCTTTGAATTTGTTGAGCGGTTGGTGAAACCCAGTCCGTTTCTGAATACTAGTTTTCACGGATAAATAATATATCCAGCTTTTTATTCTGAAAATATTTAAAACAGAAATCCTAAGCTTTTTCCAAGAAAAGAAAAAAGAACCGTAAGTTCGAAAGCAATTCGCATACAATTTTTTGACAAATTGAAAACTATTCGATTTTAATTTAAAATTCTCTAAATTTGGAAAAGTTCTAATGCTTTGAATGCTTCGATTTTAAAGTTTATTAACCAATATTCAAATTGAATATTTGGTCAGAAACTTACCACGCGCAAGGCGCGGGAATTATGTTTGCAAGTACTTTCACGTAACTTATGCTTATTAATTTCACGGGCACACAAAAGAGTGTCATGTGTAGTGAACTAGTCATATATGTTTTTGGGGTCACTGATTCCGAATCTGTGGTCCATTTAGTCTTAGCAGGTCACCGTTCGTCCCTAACTATAAAAAATGTTTTAAAAACACATAAAAACTCCATTTTGTGGTTGAAGCATAGCATGTGATGCATCATAAATTAAATCCTCATGTTTCGAGAAATACAAAGATAAGTAGAATAACTCGTAAGGGATCTATTATTTATATTCGAGCAAATAAAAATTTTACAATGTGTGCAACTAAAACGTATTCAAGAACATTCTATGTGTGATAATAAAATCAGCGATCAAGATAGTGGAAAGTCACAGCCTAAAGATATTGCGCAGTTCATAAAATAGCCAAAAATACTAAGTGGCTACGACATATATAAATTATTATGATATCATTTTGAACAAATTTATCAGCCAGGTTTCTTCAAAAACTTTGCTAATGAAATGTAAATATTTCATAAGAACATATATGTCTCACATAGTACAAGAGATAACGACACGAAAATATAATCTTATCTAAAATGAAGCAGTAGAATAATTATTGGCTACACTGTTGAATAAATCCTCATTGATCTGTTTTTCCTTTACTTGTGAAAAATGAGGATCGTTCATACTTTGGTTTTCACCTTGGGAATCATCCTCAATTATATTGGTGAATCTAATAGTATAATAATATCGACAACTGCTGAAAAAGCATATTTGTGGGCAACCGAATGAAAAGGCTCCTGGTGGTTGGTTTCAGTTTAGAAGAAATTCACGTTTTTGTAAATCAGGGTCAAAATTATAATTTCCGGATTTAAACAGAGGATGATTCCAGGACCTATTATAAATGTATTAGCATCATACCTTTTTCCCAAAAGTCACCAAAAGTGACTGGCCATAAGGGCCCTTTTCATGCGGACGCCCACACATGTCTATAATCTGATTATTATTTTTTAGCTTGCCGAAAATAACAATTTACCTCAATTTATTTGATTTTTATCCTCATTGACAATATTTCTCAACTCTCTTTGTAATCGAGTAAAACAAAGTTACAATATTTTGTATCTTGACATCCATTCTTCACAAGAAAATACATATTCTTCCATAATATTCTACGGTATTTTCAAAAATCTAAATCAGATGCAAGGAATAATCCCTGTAAGTTTTAACCGACTATTCAACCGAGTATCTGAATAAGAAAATCGTTATGCGTGATATTCTTTTGGGAAAAGAACTTTTGTGTTTGTCAAACATCAATCAAAAAGGTCAATTAACTTCACCCATCTTTCGTCTGGTATTTTCGAAGCATCTTCTGGGTTTGTCAGTGTCTCATCTACCACCCTAAGAATATCTACAGGTTCAAGAAGAACCATGTCAGGCTTCCATCTTAGAAAATTGTCTGACAACTGCGTTGCACAGTGGTCCAGAAACGACAAAAAGTTGGTCAAATGTCTAAATTATTAAAATTTTAAGATAGTAAGATGTTTGTATCAACCTAGAATATATTTTCTTCTGATTATTCGACTTCATTGGAATCACTTTTACTGTCATCTTGAGATTCATAATTTTGCTTATCGGTTAATATCAGGAGATCTTGGACTTGTTCTGGTATATCTTTGATTCTCATTGTTGGCCAAGAACTAGAGAGTTTCGGGCAGAAATTGAAAAGAAAGCGTAAGAAAATTTCCTCGTTTGTCTTTTCGCGAGAGAACTTCCTTGTGAACCGCCCTCGAGATTCTCTAATATTTTTATTACTGGCTTCCAATGCTTCCTCAGATAATAGACTGATAGCAAAAATAGACTTACTTGCAATAGCAGGTCCGTGGATTAGAACTTTATGGACGGTTGGTGTCATTGTATACCACCAATAACGTTCCACATGAAGTCTGGGAGACTCTTTGCAAAACTCTTCAAATTTCTCGATATTCATTAGGTAGCCACTAGATATATCCATTAATATATCTCCGAAGCGAGATATTAGTTCTTCATCAACTCCTGAAAAAATGGTATCATAATTAAAGAAGACTAATTAAAAATGCGAGATAATTGTGACAATGGTAGGTTTGAAGTTTCACCTGTGATTTCGGCTGCAACCTTAGGATTAGAGAAGAATTGTCTTGCTGTGTTGCCATTATTGGAGTTTCCCTCTCCCTGCCTTGGAAAATTCACTTCAAATTCCATTTGGGTTTGAAAAGGTGTTTGGATTTCTTCTTTTTTCCAGTCTTTTAGAATTTTATTCCCATCATTCGCATCCATCTAATTTAAAAATGTAAAAAAATGTGATACAATAGTATGAAATATTAACTTGAATTAAAATCAGAACCGCACATCTGTATGTTGAAATAATTGGAGAGAAAAAATTATTTACATACCGGTGCTCGCAATCTAGACGGTTTGCAATTTTGATAAGAGATTCGAATATTATTATATATGCATGAAGTGTAGAAAGACCAAATTTAAAAGCAGACCTGTCCTCTTCTTTCTGAATCACCATACTCTTGCAATTTCGTTACACATGTGCATATCATCATTTTTCGAAACATCAGTGGTTTCCTGAACGCACTGCAATCGAACTGGCCGACAGAATCGAGTAGAGTAAGGTCGTGGATTTTCCGAGATCACTGCATTTGTTGTTTTTGTCTGTCAGTCTAATAGGCACTATGAATGTTCCAAAAAGATAATCATCACTAGATTCCGGGTCACTATATTTCTGATTTTATGGAGGATGTTCTCCACAATGATCAATACCATACTTCATGTGTAAAATATACTTACTTCCAACAAATTCATTATTAGCATCGTTATCAGGTATCAGAAGTGAGAGAATCCTGCTTGCTGCGTGACGAATTAGGTCTTGTAGTTTCACTTCACAATGCTTTTCATTGATTTGAATGTTTCTTGAATAACACTCTTTTTTGCCTCTACGACATCATTATACGATGGAAACAAATCGTGATGATGCACTTTCGATATTCTTCGAATCAGAAGATATTGCTCTTTCGTTAACTCAGCATCAGCAATAAGTCTCACAGCCTCTGAAGCTGATAACTTCCTTGATAACTTGGGATTTTCTTTGTCTTGACGTTTCAGATGACTTAACATCTCAGTGGCTTCATTTTGTGGAGAAGTAGATACTTTTTTGATGATCTAAGTAGCTGATTCATTACCTTCTGTTCTTAACTTCATAAATGTAGTGAAAGCAATTTTATCAGAGCTGTTGATGATCCTTAAATTTTCAGTTTTTATATGCTTAGATCATTCACTTGAGTTTTGGAAAGATTTTTATGGACGATCAAAACAGCTGTGAAGTTTTCATTTCAAGAATATGATACAAGTTTATGTTCAGCATTACAAAGTTATGAAGTTCTGTCAATAATTGATGAAAAAGTGCTGAAAATAAACAAACCTCAAGTCAAAATGAACAGAAACGTATTTCCAGAAACATAATGTAGGAAAGAATAATAATTGAAAAAATAATTGCAAAGTTCCGAAGTGGAGTGTAGCTTCTAAAATGTTCATTACTAATATCTTTTCCGCTAGGCATCACCAATTGATCAATAAAAATCCATCTTTATCCACATTGCGTTTGTAGACACAAAAGTTTTTTTTAAATATTTTGCCTTCGTCCACTTTTATTTAGTGTACTTGGAAAAGGATTAAAGTTTTATCTTCAATTTATTTTTGTTCACACTTTGACACTTCGGCACAATTTCCTTCTAAAAACATTTCACCAAATTTCCATGACCCTTTTTACGATAAAATCAAAGAGATCGGCATTTGTCTTGAACTTTTCCATCGCGCCTCTATTGAAACTTCAAGTTTCGATACCAGCAGAATCCCTAGGGCTGAAACAAAATGTTTCAACCCTAGGGATCCAAACAGTGTGTTCCAACCCGCTTTACAGTTACCGAAACTCGAATTTTCAATAGAATTGCCATGACAAATAACTCGTTCTAAAATGTATGAGTGCAGTGATGCACATTCACTGTGCATTGTTAATTTTTTTAAATTAACGTTCTACGTAATTTCCGGTATTTCCCTGCCCTAATTTTTGAGTGAAACTACACTCACATATCTTCAGAATGCTTCCACTGCCTCACTTTTTGACAAGGTTTGGCAAAATTATTGATTTATTATCAAAGTTTACATTTTAATCTCATTTTTAGCCATTAAACTTAGTGAAATAAAATTATGAATGTTTATAAAAATTGTATTTTAAACGTCACATCAAGCAAGATCATATAATATGCGGAAAATATAAATCATATTTGTTTGATATTTTGTTATTACTTTTCACCCAGCGTCACTCAAAAATGTGGAAAAACATTTCAGTACACTTTTTTTTGCTTTTGTGATGCTTAAGTATTGCTCAATATGTTTAGCAATTCATTTTCTTGAAATAATAAAGTTGAAAAAACGACTTTTGACCAACTTTTTGTCGTTCCTGGACCATTGTACGTTGCCAGAACAAGCTGGAATCCATAATATATTTCTGTTTTGAACCAGTATCGAATAATTTATTAATTTCACGAACCACGCTCTGCTACCACGTTGCAATACATTTACCGTGAATTTTTATTGACATGAATATAAATTCATTATGAACAACAAATCTGACAGATTGAAGACAAAACATTAAGGAAAGTAACCGACGAAAAGCTGTGAAACTGTAAAAAATAGGATGAAATAACATCGGTTTATGAAAGAGTTTAGAGAATGTTATATTTCCAACAGTTGATTATAGTAATATACCAATGTTGAAAAATATTTAATCCTCTCTTTTTTCTTTCAGAATTAAGCTCCCAGTTCGAATGCTTACCTAATGGTGAACCTATTCCTTGTGTTCCTCGCGGCAGACTTTCTTATTTTTCTGAGAGAAATCCTTCACCTGAGAGGCCTCTTGCTCCAGCTGAGCCTCCTCTTCGTGCCAGGTCCAGATCTCCTCCTGTAAGGCTTCAACCTTCTTCTAGCTCCACAGCTCCCACTACAAGGCTACCTTCTCCTAACGGACATGGATGTGGACTTGAACAACTTAGAATGATTCGTCTTATTTCTCGTAAGAATCAGCACAGGATATTCGAACTTCGTAGATACACTTTTCCTGATAATAAACGACTTAGAATAAAAATAGTAAAAGAAAAGTATGGGCCTATGCCAATCCAGGAACAAATTGTATTATCAACAGCGGATGGTGACGTATTCGCAATATTGGAGAGTTTCAATATTCTTGCTGGAATGTATTCATTCAATGGTTTGGTTGTCAGACGGGCGAAAATAAATATGGAGAGCGGCATGGTTACCCAATTGACCCCAGAAGAAATCCGTGAAGTTCCAGTGGGTCCCCGCCGCCCAATCATGACGAGGTTTAGAGTAGAGCATCTTAATGTGGTATAAACCACAAACCTTTACACCCTTAATTGAAGAAAATGTACAATTAAAATATTGTTGCTATCCAAACTCGGATTACAATGTTGCATATAACTGGTAATTACATTAAAAAGTCAAGTGTATTGTGGTCATGAATGCTGAAATCTTTTATCAATGCCCCAGTCACTCTTTTTTGCAAACAGATTACAAAATCTGCCAATTTCTGGCGGCCACAATCTCATCAACCTTTTTGCGTTCGGACATGTATTCCTTGTGTTTCGCTTGCTTTCCGATTGCTTTAATAAATTCATGCAGAATTGAATTGAATTTTATCAAAAATATCACTTTCAAACCCGAGATTCCATATGAAAAACTAAAATATGATATTGTTTGTGACCCGAAGAAGATTTAAATGCTACATGTAACTGGTAATTTTATTGAAAAGTCAATTTATTATGGCATTTAGGACTTCAATCTTTCGTCAATGTCTCGGCCAGTCTTTTCCATATGTCAGTACATATATATGTCTCACATTTTAATATCTGATGGGGACCTGTAAATTTGCTCCACCGTTTATATGGCTAATTCACCTGATGCATTTGAACATAGTTCCACATGTCGGACCACTACCCGATTTTTCTACTGAAACTGCTTTTTCCACTTATATTGCATTATTTCTTGTCTGACGAAAACGCATCCTTGTGGTACAGACATTTGTTATCAACTACCATTCCCTGGCAAGAAAAAACCTTTCTACTGACTAAAGGATCAATTTCAAATATGATGATGAAATGTCGAACTCTGGCCAAAATGATTTTGTCTACTGTAATTAATCACTGTTTTGTATTTTGTTACTAGAAAAGGGTTTCGAAACCTCAAACAAACGAAATTAAACCCTCGAAACGTGAGCAAATTTTCTCAGGGTCGCATACGTACACTTCTTTCTAGTGAAAAAAGTGCGATATCACAAATACAATAATCGCCAGAATTGTTAATTGGCTTTGTTCACATTGCAGCTAATTCAAGAATTCTTTAGTTTCAAAAGAAGTTCGAAATTGCTTCATTGTTGAATTTTTCCCAATAATTAAACATTTAGGGTTTACAATATTTGAAATTCTTTATGATTTTATAATACATAAATTCTTATTTTTAATTAATAATTAATCCAATCACTTTATATATAATTTGACCCTTCTGGAATAGTGGTGAAGAATACACCATCTTAGTATCATTAGAAGTAGGAATGGGCAGATCTTTTATCCTACGTTGAGTAAAAATGTAATTTGTTTTATCATAAAAATAAGATGATATTATGCAACTAAGAAAGTAAGGTAGTTTTATTTAGTTGCATTTTAAATTTGTAAGTGAAAATTTTTTATTTTGAAGTATAAATAACAGTTGAACAATTATTGATTCTAAATGACTCAAAGTCAAAAGAATTTTACTTCTAATTAAAAAAGTGCCCCTGGATCATTTAAATAAATGGTGGACGGCTAGCCGTACGAATATTCTCATCCTCAGTTTTAAACGAAATTCAACTGTTATTTTTAAAAATTATCTTTCTAGTTACAGTTAATGTTTTTGGATTGAAAATACCTTTGTTTGTTAGAAAATTTGCCATCTTAGCTTCAAATTTCAACAATTAAGTTGACATTTTTTTTATCTTTCGACTCAAAAAACTTTCCTGGTTAAAAACTCAACTCATATCGGAATATTTTTTTGGAGAATTTACTTTGTGGTTATATCCAATAGTTTCTGATTTAAATGAGAGATATTTTTTTTTGAAATATCAATTATCACATTTTTCAATTAAAATCCATCGGTTTAGTCAGAAGTTCAATTATTTTGTTGACGATTCATAAGTTTAGTTGACAAGTCAACTATTTTATTGCACATTATTTTTCTTCTAGTTGAAAATCGAATTTTAATTGAAAATTCTTATATTCCATCATTGATTGAAAATTGCTCGTTTTCAGTTTAAAATCCAAATACTTGGTTGAAAATGAACTTTTTGGTTGAAAAGTCATATTTTCAGGTGAAAAATTCAACTATTTTGTTGAAAATTTGTATTTCTCGATTGAAAGTGAAAATAACGTTACTCTTGTAGAAAATTCAACTTTATGAATATCCATACTTTTTGGCAAATAAAAAAATAATTTCAACTAAAAATTTCACTATTCCGCAGCTGATGATTTGTTATTTCAGATGGTTTGAAAGTTCTCTTTTCTTGATTGTATTCAGCTGTTTCAAATTTGGAATAAACATATTTTTTGGTTGAAATATCAATTATTACTTCTTCAATTATTTCTTAAATATCAATTATGACTTATTACTTTTAAATAAAAAATTAAACTATTTATTTAAAAATACATCTATGCGTATTTGAATTTTTGGCTTTGTTTTTCAAAGAAACCCCAATTTTTTGTTGAATTTGTACTATCATAAGGAAAATACCTTGCGAGTTTAATGCGGGCTAAATAACTTTTGTGGGCAGAAGAATTTTTTTTCATAAAATCGAATTTTCGCATTTTTCTTGAAAACAACAACAGATACAAAAAAATTTAAGAAAATAGTTTGCATATTTAAAAAAGTTCTACAAAAAGTTCTCTTGCGTATTTTGGATATCTTGTACCATTTTCGAGAAAAATGAAAAAATTCAATTTTCATAAACAAAAAATTGTCTTAATTCCTGGCTCATGGAAATACCCACCATTTTTGTGAAATATTAAAAAAATATATACGTTCATATGAGGAAAACTCCATGTTAGTTTTACGTGGGCTGAACAATTGTTATCAGCAGAAAATTATTTTTCATAAATTGAAATTTTGAAATTTTTTGCTGAAACAATTTAAGTTACAAAATGAATGCCAATACAAGAAATTTGCTGACTGAAAAGTTTTTATCTTCAATATATTTGAATATATTTCACATTTATCTAGATATTTTTCAACAATGTATAAAAATTTAATCTGAATCTTAGTTTAAAAAATAAATACTACCTGGATTAATATTTAACAAAAATGGTGGGTATTTCCATAAGCCAGGAATGAAGAAAATTTTTGGTTTATGAAAATTGAATTTTTTCATTTTTTTAGTAATGGTATAGGATATCATAAATGCGTAAGAGAACTTTTTGTAGAACTTTTTTACATGTGCAAACTATTTTTTCAAAATTTTTTTATATCTGTTGTTTTCAAGAGAAATGCGAAAATACGATTTTATGAAAAAAAATTCTCCTGCCCACAAAAAATATTTAGCCCGCATTAAACTCACAAGGTATTTTCCTTATGATAGAACGAATTCAACATAAAATTGACAAAAAATATAAGTGTGGGTTTTTTGAGAAAATCGATTTTTAACATTTTCAGAAAAACTGCCACCATTTGGTTAATTTTGAAGATTCTTTTATTTTCCTCGCGAATTTCGAAAGAAGGCGATAAGCTCTACCAGAATCTGAAAAAAATTGCAAAGATCTAAATTAGGTAAAAAGTTATACGAGTTTAAAGAAAAAATTGGGGTTTTTTTAAAAACAAAGCCATAAATTCAAATACCCATAACTCTGTACAAATTTTTTTTCACAAATAGCGAGATTCTGGAACTTTAAGTGTAGAACCTGCCTAATTTGAAATGGATTCGGTCAAGTAATCTTTTTTGTTCCAAAATTGAACTATTTTCTTAAAAATTTGTCTTTTTGCAATGAAAATTTGTTGTTTTTCTGTTTGAACGTTCAGTTTTTTTTCGTAGAAAAGTAATTCTTTGAAAATTCAATTGTCTTCAGAAAATTAATCTTTTTTGCTTGAAGATTTAACTATTTGGTTAAAAGTTAAACTGTTTGTAGTTGTTGTAATTCCTTTTTAGTGAGAAATCCTGTGAGCTTGATATCGGCTCAACTATTTTTGTGGTCAGAAGAATTTTTTTTTTCATAAATTAGAATTTTCACAAATAAAAATCTGCCAGCTTAGAAAATTGTTTATCTCGCCCGAAACTGTTTGGATACCTTTTCTGTACAAGCAGAAACTTGAAAAAATATTGCAAAAAGTAAAAAAGGTGGGTTTTTCTAAAAATTCTTCCTCTCATGTTAAGCAATTTTCTGGAATCAAAATACTAAAAAAACAGACACACTAAGCCGCCAAGTAATAGCATTTGTAATGATGGTGGAAAAAATGCTGGAGTTATCAACCTTGAGAATTAGCAGGTTTCATTTCCCTTTTCTTTTAAACTTTAAAAGTTTCAGTCAGCTGTTTTTAATATTTCTATACACTTTTTTATTTTGAAATCGGTTTGACTTATTATGAAACAACTTTTAAAAAATTGTCTTCAAGTTTTTTCGGATTTTCGAAATTTTGTTCTGTTTGGGTTCTTCATCTCACTGAGGACTGGTCTGTGCGGTTCAGAATGAAACTGAGTGAAAACCGGCTTTCCTAAAAACACATGTTTCCTAAAAACACATGTTTCGTAAGTGGAGAAAAATGTTTTTTTCCCCGTAGAGTTTGGCTGGGACCAGTGACGTTTGCCTGAAGCCGATAACTGAGAATGCATTTTGCTGTTATACTTTCTTTTCTATATTCTTTGAATTATTTTCAAATGCATTATGAGCTATTTTTGTTACACTATTTTTGAATTTTCATTTGCTAATTTTTCTTCTTGTTTTCATATATTTGTCAGGATTTTTTCAAAAATAATTCCATTTCATTCAAATTTCTTTTTAATCTTTTGCGTATCTTACTACAATTTTTATGTATTTTTGTGAGGTCTTGCACTGTTATTGGATTCGAAAAAAAATCAGGATTCTTGATTTAAAAAAAGTTTTTTTTTAGCTTTTGGCCTATTTCGTTCTGCGCAGCAATGGAAGATAGAATTCTGATAGATTTCCTACGTCCACCCGTTCATTAACACTTTCCGTTGTGACTATATGTGCCATTCCTAAAACTAGACGTTTTTTGTATTTTTCGGTTCTATATAGAATTATTGTATTTACGAATTCGAGAAAACATGATCATGGTACCATGAATGTCTTGTTGACGCGGTTTGTTTTTCTGGAGGTTTGAGGTGACCCTTTTTGTGCTCACAAATTCTGGTTTTCAGAAACCTTTTAGTTTGTCCGATGTAGCATGCATCACATCCCCCGCATGGAATGCAATAAAGTACATTTAATATTAAGGTTTCACTCAATTCGCTGGGGCCCCGCGTAATTTCTACTCTAAAGAGTCTTCAGTCTGTTTTTAATTGTTTTATCTAGAAAATTTTTTGGATAACTATTTGTGACTGAAACTTCTCTAACTTTCTTAACATTTTCTTCATGGACAGTTCTGTCAGCTAAATTTATTGCTCTGTCCACAAAGTTATTGACTACACCTCTTTTGTATCTGATTGGTTGATGAGATTGAAAATTGAGATACCTGCCTGACAAGGTGGGTTGCTGATACCAGTTGGTTTTTATTGTATCATTTTCCCTGTAAATGCAGACATCCAAAAACGCGATTTTAATATTATCCTCAACCTCGTGTGTGAATTGCAATTTGCTGAATTTGCTATTCATTAAAAATTGCTAAAACATTGTCAAAATCCTTTGCAGTTGCAAAATGTCATGAACATATCTGAAAAAGAAAGGGACCTCACACGGTAATTCCAATAAACATTCCTGCTCTAAATCATCCGGAACCAAATCCGTAGGCACAATGATAAGGCTTTGAAAAATTGCGTTTTCGGTATGTCGGTTAACGGCTGAATCTGGTCCCACGTCTTTCTCGCACTTGCTATCGCTAGTCCTATCTGTATGTTTGTAAACATCGATTTTACATGTGATACTATCTTAAATGGTTTATTCGTCATTTTTTGAATGATGTTACTCAGACATATAAAATGATGATAATCTGTTACTTTCAAACCATTGAAAATATAATTTTTTGCTATCGTTTTAGCGTTCTGTAAACGTAAATGATCAAGTCTTTTATGCAAGCTTGATTATTTGATGCAATAGAGTTCCCCTTAGGAATCTTCTATATGTTCCTTTAGCAGTGAGATCCATACATTGTATCATCTTTCATTTTTCGAACGATGATCACTTCTCGTGTATCCATTAAAATCTTAAACTGCTTTTTTTTCTATTTCAAGCCCTATCATCAATTTACTATCAGCCACTATATTTTTAATTTTTTTGATCTAATAACTAATGAGAATAGAAGCATTCTCGATGTTCAGCAATCTGATATGCGGTAACTTGAATCAGCGTACAATACTTTCTCAGTCTTATCTAATGCTACTTTAGCAAAATACCTTTAGCAAACTTAGCTAAAGCAAATCTTGAATCAGAATTCCAATTTCCTCGAAAGCGTACCCTCTGTGAATTTCCTTCTTGAATTTCGGACAGTGTTTTTTGGAATGATCTTCTTCTTGATAGGGATAGCACATCAAATACCTTTTTTTGCTCGCTCTTTAATCCATACCAAATGCCAATGAACAAGTAATGCTCTAGATTCTTCCGACTCAACTGATCATTTGTAACAGATGCTTAATTTGACGAGTTGTTAGAATGTTCAAATTCAGTTGGAAGATCGTTCATCATTCAAGCAATAATTGAATTTTTCAATATTTTCTCCAAGTACATGTAACTACTCAATTATAATTTTAAAATCACTCATATTTTGATGTGAACGTACATAAAGAAAAGTTAAATGCGTAATATTCTTGTGGGCAAGAACTTTTGTGATTGTCGAACTTCGATCAAATAGGCCGATCAGCTTCACCCACATTTCCTTAACAGTGTAACATGCATGATCTTTCCGAGGAATTATATAATTCTTCTTCAGTGGAACTAATGACTGCTCTCGCCTTAGTATAGTTTTTCTTTGACTTCGGTATTTCATCCGGAGTTACAGCAGCACCTTCCGGTTTTATCAGTGTGTCATTTAACAACCCAAAAATCTCTACGGATTCAACAAGAATCACGTCAGACTTTCACCTCTGAAAATTCTTTGACTTATAGGTTACCAAAACAAGCTTGGAATCCGTAATATATTTCTCTTTAGTACCGGTCTTCATTAATTTAATAGTTTCACCAACCACGCTCTGTTAAAATCTTTCAATAAATTCATCGTAAATGTTCATCATCATAAAGATGAATATCACTTTTGTCTGAATACTAATATTGACATATTAAAGACAGAACATGAAGCGAAGTAATCTACAGAAAACTATCAAACTGTAAAAGACTGTAAGGTAAAGGTACCTATAATGAAATATGTTCCAATTATGAAACAGTTTGAAAAATAATTCTATTTGTAAATAATTCACAACTTTATTTATTAATGAGCTGTTACATATAATACGTACACGTTTCTTCACATAATCCGTATTCATGGAACGGAGAAACAGGGGTGTTTTATATCGGCGGACACGTTTTCAATGCTTGTTTCTATTTATGGAACAGAGGAACGTTTGCAGTAAAATGTATTTTTTCATCATAATGATATAGCTTATGTTATATTATTATTATATAATAATTAAACTCTGAGTGAAAGAAATTAATTTTTAACCAAAAAAGAACGGATTTTCAACAAAATAGTTGAATTTTCAACCAAAGTGATCAATTCTCAAATGAAATGATGAATCTTCAACTAGAATAATTGAATTTTGAACCGAAAAGATAAATTTGCAACTAAAATTATGAATCTTCAATTGAAATGGTTGAATTCTCATCCAAAAAGATGAATATTCAATCCTGAAAAGTAATTTTCTACAAAAAAATACGAATTTTCAACACAATATATGAATTTGCAATCAAGTTGTTGAATTCCTAACTGAAAATGATACATTTTTAACCAATAGTTGAATTTTACAAAAAAAAATAAAGAACAATTTTCAACCAAAAATAGAATAGTTAAACGTTAAGTACAACAAATTAATTTTCAATGGAAAAAAACGGATTTTCAATCAAACAGTTCAATTTTCAACCAATGTGATGAATCTTCAACTGTAATAGTTGAATTTTATACCGAAAAGTACAGAAAATTGTCACCATATATTTGTATTTTTAAATAAGAAAGATTAATTATCAATCAGACAGTTGAATTTTCCTCCAAAAAACATACATTATCAACCAGTTTTTACCAAAAAGAACGAATATTCAGTAAAACACAGGAAGTTAGTATTGAATGCAATAAAAGAAAAAAAACGAGAAGGATGCTTAGACTAATATTTCATGACCACTTCACTTTGGCCAAGTTTCTTAAGATTTGACTTCATCCTTCTTGGCTTTATCTTCTTTTACATCTACCTGAATAAAAATTCATTCCGCATAACAAACGCTTTTGATCAGAAATAACGAAATTAATGAAAATCTCAAAACCCCCTCAAAATTTGTCTCACGATAGGTACCTTTACCATAAAAATAAAAAAATAGAAAAAAATAACGTAGCTTCAGAGAAGAGTTGAGAGAATTTTATATTCCCAACCGATGATTATATACCAGTATTGGAAAATATATTTAATCCTCTCTTTTTTGTTTAGAGTAAAGAATGTAAATCTGCTCTAAACCACAATCGTCTCCACTACTAGTTGAAAAAAATGTTAAACTCGAATATGTTTGCGATCCGAACTCGAATCAAAATGTTGCATATAACTATTAATTGCATTAAAAAGTCAATGTTTTGTGGTAATGAAGGCTGTAATTTTTTGTCAATGCCCTAGTCATTTTTTCGAAATAGATTGGAAAATCTGCCCGTTTCCGGCGACCGCAATCTGATCAGGCGCTTTGCGATCAGACATGTATTCCTCGTATTTGACTTGTTTTTGCGACTGTTTAATAAAATTTATGCAGACTTGAATTAAAATTTATAAAAAATATCTCTTGCAAACCCTGGATTCCCTATGAAAAACTAAAATATAATATTGTTTGTGACCCGAAGACGAATGAAAATGCTATTTAGACATAATTTCACATACCTGACCACAACCCGCTTTTTCTACTTAAACTACTTTTTCCACTTGTATTGCCTTATTTTCCGTCTGTCGGAAACGCATCCTTTTGGTACAGAAATTTCTTATTAATTACCATTCCGCGGCCAAAAAATACATTTCCACTGACATTAAGGATTAATTTGCAATGCCATTACATAATGTCCAACTCTGACCAAAATAATCTTTTTTACTCTAATTAATTACTGTTTTGTATTGTGTTTCTAAAAAAAGGCCTTTGAAAAAACAAACGCAAGAAATTAAGCCCACAAAACGTGAGCAAATTTTTTCGGTGTCGCAAGACGCACACTTTTTCTTAGTAAAAAAATTGTGATATATACACAATTATCTTCAGATAAGTTCATTGGCTTTATTCACATTGAAGCTAATTTAAGAATTCTTTAATTATAAATGAAGTTCACAATTGCTTAATTTCCAACGCTTCGAATATGAACATAATAAATTTGAAATGTTTCGAATAGAAGTCATATCATTTTTAAAGTTTCCAGAATAATTGAACTTTTAATGTTCACAATATTTAAAATTCTTGAAGTTTGACAGGTAAAAATGACAATAAATTTTTTCACCGCAGAAACATTGATTTTTAATAAACAATGTATCCTATCACTTTCAAATATGATATGCTACCAATTGATAAATTTTAATTATCTTTTAACTGTGTAGAATCCCATAAATTAAAAAAAAATAATAATTTCTTAGAACCCGAATTTTATTAAATTCTCAATTAGAAATGCTTCTAATCAATAGGTTTTGTGCGGACACTTTTGTGAAATTCCTTTTAATGATACTCCTTGATATATTATAAAATTACTTCAAATTTATTGTGATTCTATTTCCAGAAATCCTGGATATTTTTTTCAAACAATCAACATCATTTAAATCCTCGAAAATGTATAAAATAACTTGAAATTTCCTTTAAAGCTTTTAGAATATCCTAAAACCTACAGGGTCCTATAAAATCCTTCATTATTATTATTATTATTATTATACCATTAAGCCATTTCCCTTTCGGGGTAGGCGTGACTTGCTCGGTTGGAAAGTAGTGGGATAGGTATATAGGTGTAAAGTAGGTCGTTATATGGTATAAGGAAGATAGGTATATAGGTATATGTGTTATGGTATAGATATTTTAGATTGATCTGGAGTTTTCGTGTTACTTATTCAAATAACACGTTCACTCCGCAACACTGCTCCGACCCAGGTTGCTGATCAATCTCTCTAGCGATCACCCCAAGTGAGGAGCCTCACAAAATTGTTATGTATGGTTCCCCACTTGGGCCCATTAGTATCCAAGGTCTTTGTTTCAGGCATCATTCACTCTATTGTCACTCTGCTTATAAACTATTTGTCGCCACACATTTCTGTCCTGGCATACTACTGTAGCTTCTTTTACGTCCATGCATTTCTTCATGCAATCTCTTCTGTTCCTATGACTTCTTATGTCTCTTCGGATAAATGTCTCATTTACAGATTCTAACCATTCTTCCGGCGGTCTACCTCTGGGCATTCTGCCATTTACTTTACCTTTATATACTTGCTTCGTCAGTCGTTCATCTTCCATTCTTTCAAGATGTCCGAACCATCTTAACTGATTTCTTTCGCATATGTCAACTAGCGTGTCTCCTGTACCACATTCTTTGAGGATTATCTCGTTTCGGACTTTGTCCATCAGTGTTTTTCCGCATATTATGCGCAGAGGTTTCATGCCGATCGCGTTGATTTTACTCCTGTCCTTTTCTTGACAGGTCCATGCCTCGCTACCGTATAGTACAGTTGGTACGAATATGGAATTATGTATGGCCATTTTAGCTGTTTTTGATATGTTTTTATTCGTGAGGATGGACCCTGCTCTACCGATAACCTGCTTACCCTTATTTATGCGCCTATCTAATTCCCCATCTATTTTTCCGTCGCTAGTGAATAGACTACCTAGATATACGTACTTGTCAACTTGTTCTAATCTCACATCATTTAGGACAATGTTGCATATTGTTTTCTCACTTTTTCCCTCAAAAACCATGACTTTCGTTTTATTCACGTTAATTTTGAGGTCCATGTGATAAATAGCCACGAGGACATAATGCATCCTTGTTTCACGCCTTGCATAATATCGAACCAGTCACTCAGTTTCCCATTTACCCTTACACTTTCATAATCTTCCAAAATTCTAATGAATTGCTTAAAAGCGCATGGAAATGCCCTAAACTTTTTTAAGTTGTTAAGACTTCCTCAAAATACTTTAAAATACTCTAGAATGTTAAAAAATCCCTTAGACTCTTTTTAAATATCCCGGAACCCGATAGATCCTATGAATTCTCCAAAATGTTTCGAATATTGTTAAAACCGAATCCATTTCTCGTAAATCACTTGAAATCATTTAATTAGAATCCTTGAAAAATCTTTCAAATTTCAAAGTCTCTTGAAAATCCCTGGAAATTCTTCAAAATGCCCTTGAATGTTTCAAATCCTTTGAAACCTCTTGAAATTTCATAACGCTCTTGAAAATTCTTCTGAATGTTTTCAAATGCCCAGAAATCTATCGAATATTTTGAAATCTTTGGAAATACCTTGACATATTTGAAAATCTTTTCAAATCTTAGAAATTCTTTGAGATTTTTCAGTGCTCATGTCTATATTCTTTGAAATCCGTTAAAATATTATGAAATCGGTTGAAATCACGTGAAATTACATGAAATCTGATTATATTTCTTGAAATCCCTTGAAATATTTGAAGAACTGTGGAATTTTTTGAGATACTGGGAAATATTATAATGCCTTCTTGAGAGACTTTTATATCCCTTAAAATTAATGAAATCCTCGAAAAGCTCATCACATATCTTAAAAATCCTTTGAAATATCTTAAAGTCTTGGAAATTCTCTGATATATCTTGAAATCGTTTCCAACGTCCTAAAATCTTACCAGTCCCTTGAAATTCTCCCAAATCTTCGGAAATTCAAGACAATTCTTTAGAACCATATATTAGAAAAAATATTTCACATTATCTTTAAGAATTTTGACTCCTACATCACTCCTGAATTCTTGTGAAATTTTTAACAATTTGTAGAAATATTGTAAAATGTTTAGAAACTTCATATATCTATTGTAATCCGTTAAAAACCACTCAAATCCCATAAAAATCCTTTGAAATCTCTGACATTCTCTGAAGTACCTTGGAATCATTGACTAGTTGGTGAAACGCAGTCCATTTCTGAATGCTTATTTTCACGAAGAAATAATAATGTATCAATTTTTTAAACCTGAAGTTATTCAAATAAGAGGCCACCATGAAATATTTATCTTAAGAATTCCACTGCTAATAAGAAACTTTTTGCGGAAACAGCGCACGAATCATGACTGATAGTATATTTATATGTATTACGTATATTCTTCAATTTTACAGTCACACAAAAAGGTGTCACGTGTACTGAACTATACCACCATACCTATATTCTTCGTGGTCATTGAATTTGAATCGGTAAAAAAATGACAACTTTTTTAGTTTAGTCCTCTGGCTTCATAGAAATAGAGTAAAAAGTTTCGCAATCAACTCAATTTGATAGTTCAACATTAGAAGAAGATTATTCAATAGCGTGCAATAAACAAAAAAATTGGTTGATAAACAAATAATTTGTTAAAAGTTCATTTTCGCGATTTTAATTATTTTCATATTATTTTTCCTCATCTTGTGAGTAATTCATCGCATAACATCACTATGACGGAAAAATGTATTTAAATAATAATTAACAATAATATAAACAAATTTTATTAAAAAATTTGCACTTTGGGTGTGTTTTGAAGAAAAATACCGTTTTGCGGTCTGTACTTATAATTAGCTAACTCGAGGCAGTTTCAATACAAGAGACAACTAAACAATAATATTTATAATTGTCATAATCAAATTTTATAACAAATAAAAAAAGGCCGGAAAAAAGTATTTTTTCATCATGAATTGAGTAATAAATTCCTCACATGCCTCAATTTTCCAGGGCAACGATACTAAAAGTTAATTCAATAATGAAAATTAAACAAAAAAATTCTGAAGCAATTTCTTCTTTCATTGCCAAAATATGACTCCAGGCTTCCATTTTACGTCTTAGGCAAGTCCTGAGCTTCATGATCGAGGAGAATTACTTTCTTTTTCCATTTTTTCCTCTGATTTACGATTTTTGGTTCGGTTGAAATCAGCAATTTCCGTCCAAGATCTTTATTAGTAGCCTCTCTGCTGCATTTTCGAGTGTGAAACTCTCGTAGATGTCTGAAAATTTTGTTGTTCGCCTTTCGAGCTTATTCCGTCAATTGACCAATGGGGAGGAAAGCACATTCAATCATTTCGGCTCCATGTATGAGAATCTTGTGTGCTGTTACTGGCATGTAGTACCAATTATAAAGATTGACGTACATTTGCGCGGTTTCTTGGCAATAATTTCCGAACTTGTAAGTGTCAATTGCCTCCCCTGAAGCCATTGCTTGCAAAATTATGCCGAATCTACGGATCAACTCCGTGTCGACATTTGTGATTTCGGAAGTCAATTCAGGATCTCTGAAAAATCTTCTAGCAGTATTTCCTGTATTAGTAGTTCCCGATCCATGTTTTACAACATCTATAATGAGCCCCATCTTATCACGGAATTCTATTTGGACTCTCTGTTTTGCAGTTTTCATTTTCGCTTTCTCTTCGTCAGTTTTTGATTGCCACTTGCAGAATCCTAAACGATAGCTTCTGTGCAGTATCAATTCCATCAAACGAATTCACGCTTGCAATGTCGAGAGTCCGTATCTGAAATTTTGTACCTTCTCTGTTTTATCTACAAGTTTATGTAAGTCGTTCATCTGCGATGGTTTCGTATCACAAATGTAACATGTGGCAGCAGAAGGATTTCCAGAAAAAGCCTGACACACCTTTCCATCTACCATAGTCAACGCGAAATCGTGAAAAAGAGTTATGATACTACGACTATTCGGTACTTCTATTTTTGTAGGTTTGAGTTTTCTGATTTTGTCTTACATCAACTCTACTTCTGTCATGGTTCGTCCCGTAGTTTCTGGTGCATGTTCAAACATGATCAGCCTAATTAATCTTATAGATCCAGGATTCTTGTTTTTCCAAATTGTCAAGGGCTTTGCACATTCCGAGCAATTCTTATCATGCTTATGGGAACAAGTTTGAATTATTCGTAGTGGCACCATTGACATCATAAAGATTCCTGAATCTGATTTTTCTGCTCCACAGAACTTTTGATTATATTCGCTCTGGTCAGATGAACCATAACAACGATATTTATATTGACACTTCATCACGACATTTTTCCCTTCAACTATATCTGGTGGCAAAATATTTGGAATTTCCAACATACGCTTCACTGTATGATCGCCCAAATCTTGCAATTCAATGCTCACCTTAGACTCTGTAACTGTTATGCTTTTTTCGGGAGGAAGACACTCTCTCTTGGCTTCCTCAAGACTTTTATAAACAGGAAAAATTTCAGCATTATGTGCTTTAGCTTGTAGTCTAATAGTTTCATATTGATGTTTCGTCAATTTTGTGTCTTTATCCAGAGAAGTAGCTTCTTCTCAAGTAAATGGCTCCATTTGTCCTTGATATTCTTCATGTTCTCCATGTTCTTTATCTTCAACTCTTGACATCATACTTCTCATCTCCTTAGCCAAGTTCCTCTACCAAGAAGAGCACAAATTATTAAAAAAAGCATTTTCAATTTCAATTTGAGAATATGGGTCAACAAGAGAGGGTGCTTTCCTTCTTTTAGTCGATCTGGAACTGGTTTCAAAATCTTCTGAAGATGTTCTGCCTACTTTTGTGGGATCAAATGATATAATGGAATTAGATGATAACCATGCACTGTTCAGTTTAGAAAATTTATCTGAATTAAGAACGCACTCTTCCATCTTTTTTCAAAGACGGAATGAAGTACCGCAACAAGATTTCTCGTGTCACATTGACTTGCTCATTATCTATCAAGTTAGCCGTGCGAAGGTAATCTAACAGAATTCTTACGTCTTTACTAGTACTAGCGATTGACAGATCACTTAGAATCTTATTCGGCACTCTAATAGAATTCATTTCTAAATTATATGTATACATACACAGAATGAATGAAAAATACTGGAAACTAAATGGCTCAGAACATATGAGAATGAAAAATAATCAGATAAACAAAAGCATGCGTTATTTTCTTTGCCTAACTTCAGATCAATGAGACTGTCATTTGTTACGCCACAAAACTAGCAAATGAAGATCAGCAACCATTAAACTTTAACACAATTCCAATTAGTAGGACCAACGTAATAGTATAAAATGATATCAGTTTACGATTGTTAAAAGATTAACAAGAATAGTCATGAAAATTTAGTACAGGAAGATGAAATAATGTCTGGATGAAGCCGGGTACCATAATATATGTGATTTATCTTATCAACTCTGGGAGAAAAACTTTCATCAGACTCGTGAGTGTCCCTACTTTCATTTGTTATGAAATGAATTAGTCACAAGATAAGAAAGAATAATATAAAAATGATAAAAATGTGAGAAAATCAACTTCTAACAAATAATTTGTCTATTAACATATTTTTTTGCTTAATTTTCACTATTGAGTTAACCTTCTGTATCGTTGCACTGAAAAATTGAGGCAATTGAGGAATTTTTCACTCAATTGATAAAGAAAAAATACTTTTTTCCGGCCTTTTTCTATTTGTTATGGAATTTGTTTACAACAGTTATGAATATTATTGTTCAGTTGTCTCTTTTATTAAATATAGTGATGTATGCGATGAATTACTTACAAGATGAGGAAAAATAATATGAAAATCATGAAAATCGCGAAAATGAACTTTTAACAAATTATGGGTTTATTAACAAATTTCTCTGTTTATTGCTCGCTACTGGATAATCTTCTAGTAATGTTGCACTATCAAAATGAGTTGATTGCGAAACTTTTTACTTTATTTCTGAAAAGCCAGAGGACTAAACTAAAAAAATGGTTATTTTTTACCATATATTTGTTTATTTATAAAAAATCTGAGATATTTTTCAAAAATCGGCCTCGACAATTCTCTCCGGAATTTTCTCAGCTTTTTTCAAAAAAAAAAATCTAAATCGGTCCACAGATTCAGCAGGAATCGTATTTTGAACCAAAAAATGTACTTTTTCCCTACTGTGGCGGGGGCCCGTTTAGCCCCATCAGGTTCGTCCGTAACCTTCAAAAACTCAAAAACGCTCAGATAACCCATTTTGTGGCTGAAGTATAACTCGTGATTTATAATAAATAAAAATTTTAGGTTGAAAGAGCTACGCAGATAAGGAGAATAATTTATAATGAGTCTATTATTTACATTCGAGAAAATAAAATATTTACAAAAATGGAAATAAAACGTATCCAAGAATATTCTATGTGTAATTAAAAAATCAGTGATGAAGATAGTGGATTACTTAAAATTTTATTTATTGATCGTTATTAAACTATGTGCTCGTTAATAAGTTAGTCGTATCATGAAATGGCTAGATTAGTTTCATTGATAGTGATATTCTGATCCATTAAACTAAATTTCTAAAGGTGCTTGCGCAGTTCATGAAATAGCCAAAAATTCCAGACAGTGCAACTGTCGATCATTACACAATCCGCTGTAAGTCCATGAACTGTCGAGACATTTCATGAAATTTCGAATTACACTAGTTGGGTACAACATACATAAATTATTATGATATCGGTTTTAAAAAATTTATTAGCCAAGTTTTTGTCTTAACCCTTGCTAATGAAATGTAAATATCTCTGTAGAACAAATCTGACGCTCATGATCCATGAGATAAAAATTATAGAATGTATTATCTAATCTATAATGAAGCACTAGAATAATCATTACTTACACTGTTAATCAAATTCTTCATTTGTCAGTTTTTTCTCTACTTGCAAAAAATGAGGATCGTTTATACTTCGGTTTTTACCTTGGCAATCATCCTGAATTATATTGGTGAATATGAATTTGAATGTCTTCTTCGTCATTTTTCTGAGGATGTAATCTGGACACATAAATTTATCATCACTTGTTATTTTCACACCTCTGAAAATATTATTATTTGACATAGTTGCAATCTTCTGTAAACTTACATGAGAAAATATTTCTGGCAAGCTTGATTATCGGATCCATTTTTCTCTTTCCTTTCCCAGCGACGATCATTTCTTGTGTATCCATTGAAAACTTACAAATCGTTTCTTGCTTTTTCGATTTCTATCATCAATTTGCTATCAATCACTTTAATTTTGATTTTCTTATCTGATAATTCATGAGAATAAAACCATCTTTAAAGTTTAGTCATGTGATATGAGGCACATGAATCAGCATACAATGCTTGTTCAGTCTTATCTAAAGCTACTCCAGCAAAATACCGTCGGCTAATTTGGCTAAACCAAATCTTGAATCAGAAATCGGATATCTTTGAAAACGTGCATTCTGTGAATTTCCCTTCTTGAATTTCGGACAGTGTCTTTTGGGTTGACCTTCCTTTTGAAAATGATAACAAGTTAATTTTTTTTTGGCGTTCTTCAATTCATCAAGTGATGCTTCTTTTTTAGACAAAAGGCTTCAGTTTAAACAGAAAAGCTTTATTGACTAAAACGTGGTTCGAAAGTTACCACATAATGCTCTCGTATCTTCCGAATCAATTGTTCAATTGTAAAAGATGCTAAACTTTACGCATTTCTTAAATATTGAAATTCAGTTGGGAGATCGTTTATCAATTTAAGAATCATAGTATTTTACAGTATCTTTTCCGAGTGCTGTTAACTTTACAATTATAATGTTGGGCCTACTCACATGTTAAAACTAATATACGTTATACGGGTGGGTAGAGTATTTACCCATAGCTATCTCTTCATGAAAATCACACTTCCGACAAGCTAGAATGTCTCCAATTATGTTAGCCGAGTGTTTTCTCAATCGGTAGTTACCAGTGAGTATCCCTACTACAACATTCAGCTTCCTTCTTTTCATATTCAAGAGTTCTTTTTTCCTCTTACTACATTTACCAGTTATAAATTTCTTGGAATACACCATTCGTCTGGTTTCTTGATAATATCATGCATGCTCATTTGAGAGCCATTTTCCTATGGCTTCTTCCATCGATGCGTACGAGAAGCCGCAATAGAGTTTCAGAACAATCGGGAACCGTGATGCTGCCGCCTAAGACAGTGCATCTGCTTCCTCATTACCTTCAGTATCTTCATGGACGCGAAGCCAGATAAGATTGCCCCAGATTCTATCTGCAACCTTAAGAAGATCCTGAAGAAAATACCTATCAGAACAAATTTGAATGTGCTGGCCTTCATATGTTCTTCTACAAATTTCCTCAAGGCAAGCTTTAATAGCTATTATTCCGGCCAGGAAAACTGTAGCTAGTGTACCCAATGCTATTGTTATTTCAGCTCTGGGTTTTTCCCATAGATTACATGCCCCTGTTCCTTAAGAGTCTTTAGAGCTGTCTATGTACATAACGTGACCTCCTGGTGTAAGTAACTCTCTCCTTCTCTCTTTATCAAGCCGTTCTTTCCTTGTAGGAAAAATGACATAGCACAGCCATACGCTTATCCATATCATGAAGGCCTGTCACCTTAACATCACTAAGGAAGATAGTTCATCACTTTAGCTATAATAGAATTTTTAAATATTTTCCCCAAGTTCCCGCAGCACCTTGCCGGTTTTATCAGTGTGCCATCTCCCACTCTACAAAATATCTGCAGATTTAGGAACAACCATGTCAGACTTCCACTTTTGAATATTTTCTGACGTCAGCATTGGCAAAACAAGCTCGTAAATATAAGTTTATTCTAAATAACAACGTTGATAGATTAAAGAATGAACATGAAGTAAATTTTATATTTCCAGCAGTTTATCAGACACCAATTTTAAAAGGAATTTTTTTTTGTTCCAGATTTAAGTTTACATTTTGATTGTTTACCTAATGGTGAACCTATTCCTGGTGTTCATCGCGGCAGACTTCCTTATTCTTCTGATAGAAATGATTCACCTAAGAGGTATCTTCCTCCTGCCGAGCCTTGTCTTCGTATCAGGTCAGGGTCTCCTTCTGTAAGGACTGAACCTCCTTCCAGCTTCACAACTCTTCCTGCTTGGCTACCTTCTCTTAACGTACATGGACGTGAACTTGAAGAACTTCGAACTATTCGACTTATTCCCAATAGGAATCAGCACAGGATGTTTGAACTTCGAAGATACACTTTTCCTGATAATAAACGACTTAGACTAAGAACAGGAAAAGAAAAGTATGGGCCTATGCCAACCCAAGAACAAACTGTATTATCAACATCGGATGGTGACGTATTTGCAATATTGGAGAGTTATAATGTTCTTGCAGGAATGTATTCATTTAATGGTAAGGCTATTAGAAGGGCAAAAATAAACATGCAAAGTCGCATGGTTACCCTATTGACCCCAGAAGAAATTAGTGGGATTCCAATAGGTTCCCGCCGCCCAATCATGTTGAATTATAAAATAGAGCGTCTAAATCAGGTGTAAACCGCAATCTTCTACACGATTGAAAAAAAATGTGAAACCAAAATATAATTTCGATTTAAAATTGGATCAAAGTGTTACATATAACTGGTAATCAAAATAAAAATTCAATGTATTATGGTACTGAAGCCTGTAATCTTTCATCCATGCCCCAAAAATTCTTTTTCATATGATATTGTACATATGGCTTATATTTTACTGTCAAAAGGGGACACGTAAATTTTATCTGAACTGCTCCCTCTTTCACATAGCTGATTTAGACCTAAAAAGGTATGAAAAGGTATACATACAGTGTGATAAGATTTAAGGGAATTATTTGTT
Source organism: Andricus quercusramuli (assembly GCA_932178445.1). Lineage (NCBI taxonomy): Eukaryota > Metazoa > Arthropoda > Insecta > Hymenoptera > Cynipidae > Andricus > Andricus quercusramuli. The sequence goes on along the minus strand of CAKNXH010002039.1, from coordinate 153,364 downwards.
TTGTTTTGTAAAATTGATCAATATGTACATTAAAATGAATATGAGATCAAATATTATGTTAATGGTAGAAAGCTTTTTTCTTCAAAGAAAAATGTAGAATGAAAATATAAATCACTAATGTCGACTCCTGATGGGATGTGTCAAGTTGATCGCTCTGACATCCGCCAATCTTTTTTCATTCGAGTTTTTCTTTTTCTATTTAAAAAAAACAATAATGTTTCAAGAGCTATTCCAATTGTTAGTAAACTGTTTTTCAACTTTGAGAATTAATTTTATGTAGTTTATTTGATGCATTTGAAAATTATTTCACAGGTCTGACTTCAGCCCCATTTTACTACTGTGGTCCAGGAATTTGTTATTAATTAAAACAGCGCGAACAGTGTAGAGTATTTTCCATGTGTGATGTCACATTCTGCGTTAACCCTCACCCCCCTCGCAGTAAGACGCTGTTTTTGAACGGTCCCATTTATAATTGATATTAGGGAAATATGTAACAAGTTATCAAAATTTGCATGTTCACTTAAAAATTTATTTTATTTGTTTTAAATAATGGTTTTCTTCCCAGAATTTTTATTTCATTATTTTATTAGTTGTGATGCTCTGGATTAATAATACAATTTCTTAGACCGTCTTTATAAATACAAAATAGAACTAGATAATCTAAAAAATCATTCCGAATTACATACCTTTGAAATATATGTAAATTTCAAAAATTGAAGAATTTTCAATTCTATATTTTCAGAATTCAAATATTTTTTATTTTGATTCATCAAAATTGTAGAACTTCGAATCGCAAATCTTGAAAATTAAAGAGTTTTGAATGTTGCAAATTCACAATTAGAAAAAAATATGAGAGTTTAAAGTTTTACAATTGAAGACTTGGTAATTTTGATTATTTAATTTTGCAATTTCTTTACTTTGGAAGATTTACAATTGAAAACTCTTCACCTTTAACAAAATTTAGGAATTTTTATTTATACGACTTTAAAATATTAACTATTGTATTTTTCGTGAGGACTTAACCTTTTCTTTATTGAAAATTCAACTACTTGCTTGAAAGCGGAACACCTTTTTTAGAAATTCATTTTTTTGCTGAGGATTGATAACTTTTGTTGGGAATTTAACTATTTCATCAAAAACTTATTATTCTGTTAAAAATTCTTTTCTTCTTGTTTGGAAATTAATTTTTTCAACTGAAAATTTAATCACTCGATTACTGATTGAAGATTACTTGTTTTTGCTCACAGGTTTGAAAATTTAGTTGAAAATTACCTTACTTAGTTGGAAATTTTACAATTTTGTTAAGGATTCATTTGTCATTTTTTCTACTACAAATTTAATTATTGTACTTTTCTGCCTGAAATTGATTGTTTCGTCTAGAAATTCGACTACTTGGTTGAAAACTAACTTTTTTGTTGAAAATTCATATTTTTTTATTTTGCTTAATAATGAAGCTGTTATATTAAAAAATTGTCTTGAGTTGAAAATTCTATTACTTTGGTATAAAATTCAACTACTCGGCCTAAAAATTCCTTTTTCGTTCAAAATTTAACTGCTTTTCAGAGAATTCATCTTTGTGGGTTGAAAGTTCAACAACTTGGTTTAAATTTTGTTTCTTGATTGACTGAAAAATTTTTCTTGGTTAAAATTTCTAATCGTTTGTTGAAAATTCGTCTTTCTTGTGTGAGAGTTTATCTCTTTGGTAGAAATATTACCTTGCTCGTAAAAAATGCAACTGTTTAATCAAAACCAATATATTTTAATTGAGAATTCAGCTATTTCTGGGAAAAATGTGATTTCTTTATTTAAAATAAACAAAAAAATTCCTTGGTTATAATATCAATAGTTATATTCTTTGTTTTTTTAATGATATATTTTTCGTTTGATTAAAAATGCAACTACTTGATTGAAAGTGAAAATTCTTTGTAAAGAATTCATTCTTTTGTTAAAGATTGATAATTTCAGTTAAAAAGTCAACTATTTCGTTTTGAAAATTCGTGCTTTTTTCTTGAAAGTTTACCCATTTCGGTGTAAATTCAACTGCTTGGTTGATAATTATCAACCAAGCAGTTGAATTTACATTTTTTCATAGTTTGTTTTTGTTAATTTTTTTCATCAGTTTTTTCATAGTTTGTATCGTTTGTATCGTCCAGAAATTAAAATTTTTATTCTTAAATGTTATTTTTTACTTATGGAACAAAAACCACGCAACCTATGAGAAAATAATTAATAACAAACTCGTAGCTCTTTTTTGGGTGAACGACTAATTTTGTGTTGTTGCTTGTTTCGTTTGTCCAAAAATTTATTTTTTATACTTCAATTGCTGTTTTTTGCGGAGCTAAACAAAAACGACACTTCCAATCAAAAAGCGATTATCGAGAAATTTGTAGATCATTTTTACATGCACAATTTTTGTCTTCTCATTTTTTTCGTATCTTGTAAATTTGTCCGCAAAATCGAATTTTTGATTTTTCATGATGTTTCATGGGATCAAAATTAGAATTTTTTATTTTTCTAGGAAATTTATAAAGTATTTATGACAAGCATTTAGGTTGTTCAAAAAGCAACATTTTTCTCCTTCTAACACTTTTTCATACCGTACGCTGTTTGGTTAAAAATTTTCATTTCCGTCATTCGAATAAGTTCTTCGTCTTTTTAAATACTACGAACAGCCGTACATAGGTTTTTCAAATTCCAAAAAAAGAAGTCTCAAAAATTTTGAAAATGCTCTACAATTTTGAATTTTTATCCAAAATGGCTGGCTAACGAAATTGACCTTCATATTATGACAGTAAAAGAGTATAACAAAGGCCAATCCAATCTGTCAATTATTTCCGGGTGTCTCAAAAGGTGGAAATTTGACAAAAACGAGGGTGTCAAATTTTACACAAATCTAATACCTTCTCTGATGAGAATGTAAAAATATAATATCTTTACATTGCACTGTAGATACACTTTAAAAGCGACTTCTCGAGTAGAATCTTTTTACATGCGAATATTTTTTACCCAGTGTGAGATTTCCACTTCGGTACATTTGAACTTCTCGATTTTTGAACAACGACGATTGAAAATTTTTCTAGAGAGAAAAATTCACTATCTCAAATACGGACTTTGGATAAAAAAAGGCTAGTGAAGATAAATTCCACTTCTTACTCTGATTCAGAAAGGAGCCAAATGGGATTGGAGTGAGAAGATACAAAAAAGTTTCGAAGAAATTTAAACCCTATATTGTCAAACGTCTCTATTATACTTTCCAGACCCAAAGAAAGTATTTTATTTAGAGACAGATGCCAGTGACTATGCCTTGGGGGCAGTGTTATATCAGAAAGATCAAGCAGGTTTAAAAGAAGTAATCTCCTTAGCTAGCTGAACTTTGAAAGGTGCGGAACTCGCCTATTTTACAACCAAGAAAGAGCTGTTAGCTATAGTATGGGCTTTACAAAAGTTCAGAACATACTTAGCAGGAGCAAAAATTATAAACCGGACAGATCACATGGCACTGATGTTTCTTACAACTTGTCACTTCGGAAATGCAAGATTAACTAGGTGGATGCTTGCAATTCAAGACTACTAAATCACGGTAGAGCATTGCCCAGGAAAAGAGAATATTGTAGCTGATACTTTAAGTCGGGTACAGCCTGACAGACTGGGACAAGGAAAAAGGACCCTCAATAGTAACCATCTACAATAACCAAGGAGTGATAAATTAAGAGACAACGGCGAAAGAGAGTAGGAGCGAAAACAAAGCAGAGGCTGAGGCGCCACATTGTAGAGTCAACGGGAGTGAGCGAGCAACGCACCCAATAGTGATGGGTCATCGACATCGAAAAACATCGAAACATCGATGTTTCGCTTTCGATGGTAGGTATGCAAGCCAACGAATCTCGATTTAATCGAAATGTCATTTCAACGAAAAA